>PVKB01002000.1:0-222632 GCA_004027205.1 Ctenodactylus gundi | reverse complement strand
ATCCAGGTAGCTGCCCATGCTAGGCAAGCACTGTAACCACTGAGCTATGCCCTTGACCTGGGAGCACTATTCTGAGTACTAGTGTATTTACTTTTTTTTTTTCTTTAAGACAGAGTCTTGCTCTGTAGCCCAGGCTGGTTCTGAACTCACTATGTAGTCTAGGCTGGCCTTACACTCACAACAGTCCTCCTGCCTCAGCTTCCCAAGTGCTGGGATCACAGGCATGCACCACCACACCCTCCTTATGTGGTGCTAGGGAATTGAACTTAGGCACTTAGTACTTGTCTAGGTGCTGGTTTAACCTCTGAGCCTTTCCTCCAGCCCCTGCATTTACTTTTTATATCAAACTGATGTGCTCACATGACCAAGGTCCTGGGTTCAATTCCCAACACCATTCACAGTCTGTACATACAACCAACCACAGCTGGCATGGTGGCCCACACCTGTAATCCCAGCACTCTGGAAGGATGAGGCAGGAGGATTATAAATTAAGTCCCAGCCTGGACACCTTGTCAAGACCCTCTCTCAAAATAAAAGGGGCTGGGACTGGGGATGTAGCTCAGTTGTTAAAGCCCTTGTATAACAAGCCCAGGCCCAGAGTTTGATCCCCCAGCACCACGTAAGCAGGACGTGGTGGCACATGCCTGTAATCCCAGCACTCGGGATGTTGAGGCTGAAGAAAATGGAGCTGGCCTCAATGGTACAGTTCTGTAATTCCAGCACTCTGGAGGCTGAAGCAGGGGAATTGCAAGTTTGAGCCTAGTTGAGCAGCATAGTGACTTGGACCCTGTCTCAAAATCAGATACAAAAAAATGTGCTGGGGAGGAATGGAGGAAGAACACAGTGGTTAGAGCGCTTGCATAGCAAGATTCCCCAGAACTACATAACCCAGGCGTGGCAGTGCACACCTGTAATCCTGGTGTTTGAGAGAGTGAGACAGGAGGATTGCTGTAAAGGTGAGGCCAGCCTGGCCTATGTAGTGAGTTCAGGGCCAGCCTGAACTACAGAGCCAGACCCTGTCTCAAAAAAAAAAAGGGAGGGGGGAAGGGATGTGCCTTACTGTGAAGATCCTGGGGTGGATGTCTAGTTCTGAAGGGGAAAAAAAAACCCTTTTATAGCTGGATGCGTAGTGTGGTGGCTAAAATGCTTGCCTGTTATGTGCAAGGCCCTAGGTTTGATTCCTCAGTACCATATAAAACTTACGTGTGTGTAATGGTACACTCCTGTAATACCAGCATTGAGAAGGCTGAGGCAGGAGGATTGCCATGAGTTTGAGGCCGGCGTGGCCTAGCTAGTGAGCTCAGGACCAGCTTGGACTACAGAGTGAAACCCTGCCTCAAAAAATAAAACCCGCCAAAACTAATATGTCTATTCAGTTTAGGCTGAATTTGTCCTTGTTGTCCAGCCTCCAGCCTGGGAAGACACAGCTCTCTCCTTCCTTCCCCCTTAAGTGATATTAGCCCCTTGCTTTCACTTTCTTGGACTCTAGAATTAAAATGTGAATTTCTTTTTTCTTTTTAAATGTGAGTTTTCAAGCCATAATAAGGAAGGAAAGAATGCATGAAGAAATTGAATCACTTGTCACAAAACTGACATCTTACCATAGACACAGAGCAAATTGAGTCACTGCTTAGAATATCTTAGAACTGACGTCTAATTAGGACAAGGTTTTGTAGATAGAATTTGTGCTAGCTAGACTTGGTTTCCATCCTTAAGCTCCTACAGTTGGAGGTAAAACAACAGCTTGGCCGAGCTGCCCAATAAGTGCTGTGCCTTAATCCTTGTGTAGATTAGAGCAAAGACATTTAAGCTTAATGGCTTCAACAACAGTTTCTAACATCTTCTGTCTAGTAGCTTTAAACAGATAAAAAAATGTTGAAGAACTAGTATGCTATATATAAAAATTAACTGGGCATGTTGGCACACTCCTTTAATCCCTGCACTCAGGAGGCTAAGGCAAGAGGATCACAAACTCAAACCTTGCCTGGGCAATGTAGCTACATAGTGAGACCCTGTCACAAAGTGTAGATATATAAATAAAGTAGGCTAGGGATATAGTTGAGTGCAAAAGCCCTGGGTTCAAACTCTTCTACCACCAAAAAAATGAAAGAAGGGCTGGGAAAGGCACAGCTCAGTGGTTATAGCACTTCCCAGCAAGCAAGGTCCTGTGTTTGATTCTCCAGCATCTCACAAACTGAACCTGGTAGTGTAACCTGTAATTGCAGCACTTACAAGTCGCTGAGGCAGGAGGGTTGCCATAAGTTTGATGCCAGCCTAGGCTATATAATGAGTTCAGGATCAACCTGGACTAGAAAAAATCAAAAATAAATGAAATAAAATTTACTGTAAGAGAATAGAGCTCAGACACGGATTGCTTAGCAAAGTGTGCAGGCCCTGGGTTTGCTCCCCAGCTCCAACAGAAAGATTTTCAAAAAAAATTTTCCAGGGTGCTAGAGGAATGGCACAGCAGGTAAAACACTTGTCTCACGAGTGCAAGGCCCTGAGTCTGATTCCCCAGCACACATAAAGCTGAGCATGGTGACAGGCGCCTGTAGTCCCAGCACTCTGGGAGGCCAAGACAGGTGGATCACAAATCTGAGCCCAGCCTGGACAATTTAGCAACTTAAGAGAGACTCTTTCTCAAAAACAGAAATAAAGAAGGGCCGGAGATATAGCTCAGTGTGAAGGCCCTGAGTTCAATCCCCAATACCACAAAAAAGAGGGGTTTGTTTTTGTTTTTTTCAGTCAGTTTTACGCTATAGTCCAGTCTGGTCCTGAACTCACTATGCAGCCCAGGATGGCTTCACACACCTGGCAGTCCTCCTCCTGCCTCAGCCTCCTAAGTGCTAGGATTAAAGACATCCACTACCACACCTGGTTTATGTGGTGTGGGGGATCAACACCAGGTCTAGGCAAGCCCTTTAACCACTGATTTATTCCTGCAGCCCCCAAAAGGTTCTTATATAGGTAGTGTTGGGGGTATCCTTCGAAATACTGTCTTGGAAGGAAAGTGTTTCTGTTATTTCCCCACTTAGACTGAATTTATGGAAAGGAGGAACCATTCTCTACCGCTGTTGTTTTTGGTTGGATGGTTTTGTTTTGGAGACAGGTCTCGCTCTACAACCCAGGCTAGTCTTGAATTTATTATAGGCTAGCCTTAAACACATGGCAGTTCTCCTGCCTCAGCCTCCCCAGTACTGGGATTAAAGGCGTGCACCACCTTGCTTGGCTACTATATGGTGCTGGGGAACCTCGTGCTTCCTGGGCAGATGCTATAATCACTGAGCCAGCCCCCTTCTTTCCCTCTGTGGAGTAAGAATCCCCAGTGTATTGCTAAGCACTTCCATAGTTCTCAGCACACGACCCAAAGTCCGGCTTTATTCCTCTTCCGTCTTCCTCATATTCTGCCTACCCCACCCACCCACCCCGCTTCCTCTTCCTGGGCTTTCCCTTGCTGGTGCGCTCTACTGAGAAGTGGCAGCATAGTTCCTCATACCTGTCACACCTGGCTGGGTTCCTTGCATAAGTGTGTTCTCTCTCCTCCCTGCCCCTCCCGGGGGCCAGAGTGCTGCCCAGCCTCAGGCCTAGCGCAGGAAGCCCCTTTGCCTGGTGTGGTCTTGCTCTGCTTATTCATTCCGCAGCCTGTAGCTGGGCCTGTAATCCTAGCACTCTTGGAAGCTGAGGCAGGAGGGTTGCAAATTGAAAGCAGTTTAGCAAGTTTCTGAGACACTGTTTAAAACCAAAACCAGTGGTGCACCCCTGTAATCCCAGCACTCAAGTGGCTGAGGCAGGATTGCCATGAGTTTGAGGCCAGCCTGGGCTACATAGTAAATTCAGGACCAGCCTGGATGACAGAGTGAGACTGTCTCAAAAAATAAAGGGCTGGAGGAACAGCTCAGCAGTTAAAGCACTTACCTAGCAAAGACAAAGCCATGAGTTCAAATTCCCAGCACCACATACTCTGGGCGTGATGGCACACGCCTGTAATACCGGCACTCAGGACACTGAGGCAGGAGAATCGCTGTGAGTTTGGGGCCAACCTAGGCTACATAGTGAGTTCAGGAGCATCCTGGACTACAGAGCAAGATGCTGCCTCAAAAAATAAATAGGGCCAGAGGAATGGCACAGCAGTGCAAACACAAGGCCTGAGTTTGATTCTCCAGCAACACATAAAGCTGGACATGGTGATAACATGCCTGTAATCCCAGCACTCGGAGGCTGAAGCAGGATAATTACCATGAGTCCAAGTCCAGCCTGGTGTCCATAGTGAGTTCAGGACCAGCCTGGACCACAGAGTGAGACCCTGTCTCAAAACAAAATAAATAAATGAACAAAATCCAAACCAGATTTGAGCTGGACAATTTACCATAGCTAAATTTTGGGAAAAGTCAGTATGCTCAAGTACAGGTGACTAGACAAGACGTGGTGTAGAAGCTGGAGGAATAGCTCTGGTTAAAGCGCTTGCCTAGGGTCCACTGTGCACATCTGTCACCTGAGCACTCAGTAGGCTGAGAGAGGCTGACTGAGTCCAAGGCTAGCCTGGTCTACACTACAGAGTGAGACCCTGTCTCAAAAAAAAAAAAAAAAAAGATACACACACACACACACACACACGTGTGTGTGTGTGTGTGTGTGTATATATATATATAAAATGGAATACTACTCTGCCGTAAAGAATGACAAATTTGAGTCATTTGTAAAACTACAGATGCACCCTGAGATCATTATACTCAGTGAAATGAATCAGACCCGGAAAGTTAAATATCATATGGTTTCTCTAAAATGAAAACCAAGACATTAAGTATGAAATATGGAAGAAAGTAAGAAGATGGACACTGTAGAGAAGGAAAGGGGAATTGAGGGGGGTCAGAGGGTGGGAAGGGGGACGGGATGCAGTATATAAATAAAATAATAGAAGTTAAAAAACAAGTATGAGCTGGGGGTGTTGCACAGTGTAAGGGCACCACAAACACAAAGGTGTCCCCCATGTCTGCACGCGTGCGTGGCACAAGGGGTGGGCCCTCAGGCCTTCACGCGGAATGGCATCCCGCTGTCTTTTTCATTGCTGCAGCTCAGTACCTGGCGTCCACGACGTAGAGGAAAACAGATTTATTGTAAACTGGGTGTGTAACCTGAGCACTCAGAAGGCCGAGGCAGGAGGATGGCTGTGATCTACTCTGTCCTTAGCTCCATAGTGAGTTACCTGGACTTCCAAGAGACACTGTCTCACCAAAAAAAAAAAAAAAAAAAAAAAAAATTATTTTAGTTCCACCATTTCAGAAAGTCTCAGGCCATTCAGGGGTGACTGACTGGTAATGGTTGAAGCACCAGAAGCATCGGGGCTGGAGGAATGGCTCAGCGGTTAAAGTGCTTGCCTAGCAAGTGCTAAGTACCCGAGTTCAATTCCCCAGCATCACGTAAGCAGGGCATGGTGGCACACACATTTAATCTCAGCTCTCGGGAGGCTGAGACTGGAGGATTGCTGTGAGTCCAAGGCTAGCCTGGGCTCCATAAGTGACTTCAGGACAAAGCAAAGAGCACAAGGTGGCGAAGCCAGTCTGAGAAGCCAAGGAAAGCTCTTCACGTTCAGGGCAAACAGGAAGCCGAGTGCGGGAGGAGGGCAGAGCTAGGGCATATCCTTTGAGCTCATGTCCCAGTGATCCACCTCTTCCAGGTCACACACTCAGTAGTCTAATCCACCACTCATCTTCAAACCACCACATGCCCATAATCCACGCCATCCAAAGACTTGATGCTTCTGGGGGACGTTCCAGATCAAAACCGTAACACCATCCCACGCTTTTGCTTGTTTTGGTTTGTTTTGCTTGAGACAGGGTCTCCCTCTGGAGTCCATGCTGGTCCTGAGCTCACTATATAGCCGAGACTGGCCTTGAACTCAGTAGTCGTCCTGCCTCAGCCTCCCAATTGCTGGGATTATAGACATTTTCTACCCTGCCAGGCTAATTTTTTTTGTGGTCCTGGGGAATTGAACCCAAGTCCTTGCACATGTTAGGCAACCCCTTTAGCCACTGAGCTAAGTCCCCAGCTGCCGCTCCCACCCCAGCCCACTTTTGGTTTCTGATATTGAGTCAGGATCTTATTAAACCACCGAGTTGCCCAGTGTGGGCTCAAACTTGGCGATCCTCTTGCCTCAGCCTCCCGCAATGCTGGGATTAGAGGCCTGGGACGCCCAGCCTGGCTATAACATGTTTGCTGAAAAAACATTTCCTCCAGTGCTCTTTTCTCTTTTTCCGTGGGGTATTTTTGTTTGTTTGTTTTGTTTTGTTTTGTTTTTTGAGGTAGGGCCTCACTCTGTCATCTAGGCTTTTTCTGAGCTCACTGTGTAGCCCAGGCTGGCCTCCAACTCACAGCGGTCCTGCCTCAGCCTCCCAAGTACTATGATTACAGGCATGTGCCGCCACACTGGGTTTATGTGGTGTTGGGAATCGAACCCAGGGCCTTGCCCCACAATGGCTGTGTTATTCCTCCAGCCTCTCTCCTAGGAGATTGAAAGCTGTTGGAGAGGGACATTTTGGTTGTGATCTGAGACTGTCCGCCGGTAGCATTGCCACGTGAGTGCCTGGCTCCTTGGGGAAAGCGTTTAGTACTCTGTGTTAATCCTTAACCTTACTTACTACAGTGCCGGCTCGCCTCCCTGCCTGGTAGCTACATGTGACTGCCGCTCAGCTCTGTGGAACGTGCCCATTCCTGCTTCCCATTCTCCTACCTCTCCCCAGGCTACGTTCTGCCTGCAGGTCACGGTCCTTGGGCTTCGGTTCTGTCCCTTCCTCCCCCGGTAGTCCTGGGAATGGAACCCAGCGCCTTCATACTGAGCTACATACCCAGCCCGTGTCTATTTTTTTATTTTGAGACAGAATCTCACTAAGTTGTTCTGGCTGGACTCGAAGTTCAAACTTGCAGTCTTCTTGCCTCAGCCTCTCAGAGTGAAGGGATTACCATCAAGGGCCACCATGCTCCGCTTAAGTTACTCTTTTTTTTTCTTTCTTTCTTTCTTTTTTGTGGTACTAACACTAGGAATCCGACTCACTGAGCTACATCTCCAGCCCATTTTCTACTTTTGGTTTTTAGATAGGGTCTTGTTAAGGTACCCCAGCTGGGATCCAAGTTGTTGGCCCTCCTGCTTCAGCCTTCCAGAGTGCTGGGATTACAGGCCTGTATCATCAAGCCTAATAGAAATTACTTTTCTGACAAGAAGAAAAGTCTTGATCCTTCAATACTGATTTTGCTAATTTTTAGTTTTATAACTGCTGCCCTATTACATTGTCTTATTTGGTTTAACAGTTTCTCAGTTGACACACTTAGGTTTTTCAACATATAGTATAGTCACATGTAAATAATTGTGTGTGAGAGAGAGAGAGAGAGAGAGAGACAGAGAGAGAGAGACAGAGAGAGAGACTGGAGAAGGCCCAGGGCCTTCACACTAATCTACATTCCTGGCTCTTTTTTTTTTTTTTTTTTTTGAGACAGTGTCTCACTCTAGCCCAGGCTGTTCCTGAACTCCTCACTGGTGTAACCCAGCATGGTCCTGAATTTAGAACAATCTGCCTTCCTCAGCCTCTTGAGTGCTGGGATTGCGGGCTAAGGGTGCTGGGGAATCCAACTCATGCCACCACTCACTGTGCCATTCCTCCAGCAACACCACCCCCCCCCCAGCCCAAATTTTTTTACATTTTAATTGTGAGATAGGGTCTCACTAAATTGCTTAGTATTGATATTTGAATACTAATTTTATAAACTGCTACTGTATTACATTATCTTACTGGAGTTTTTTGTTTTGTTTTTTGAGACAGGGTCTCATTCTGCAGCCCAGGCTGGTCCTGAACTCACTATAGAGCCCAGACTGGCCTTGGACTCACAACAATCATCCTGTCTCAGCCTCCTGAGTGTTGGGATTACAGGTGTGCGCATCCATGCCCAGTTTATGTGGTGTTGGGGCCTCAAACTTGGGTACTTAGCACTTGCTAGGCAAGCGCTTTAGCCACTGAGCCATTCCTCTAGTCCCTGTGGGTTTTTTTTTTTTTAATAGCCTTTCAGTTGACACACAGGTTTTTCAACATATAACATATAGTCGCATATAAATAACTGTGTGTGTGTGTTACTGGAGTTGGAGCCCCAGGATTTCACATTAAGTTACATCCCCAGCCCTGTTTTTTTTTTTTTTTTTTTTTTTAAGTTTTGATTTTGAGACAGCATCTCACACAGTTATTAGGGGCTGGAGGTGTTGCGCAGTGGTGAGAGCCCTTGCCTAGCAAACGCAAGGCCCTGGGTTCAATCCCCAGCACAACATAAACTGGGTATGATGGCACACACCCATAATCCCAGCACTAAGGAGGCTAAAGCAGAAGGATTGCTGTGAGTTCAAAGCCAGTCTGGGCTACACAGAGTTCAAGACCAGCCTGGACTGCAAAGCAAGACTCTTATCTCCAAAAAGAAAGAAAAAAGGAAGCAAGAGAGAAAAGTTAGGCACACAGTGGTGCATACCTGTAATCCCAGTACTCTGGGAAGCTAAGGCAGGAGTCTTGCCTGGGAAACTAATGAGACTGTCTGAAAAAAATAAAAATAGGGCTGGGGATATAGCTTAGTGGCAGAGTGCCCCTGGATTCAATTCACAGTACTTCACACAGAAAGGAAATGAAATTGTTCAGTGCCTAAATCCATTATCATTCCTTATCCCAGCACACAGATCTGAAGCCACAGTAAATATCCAGTTGGTAAATCTGCTGTTAAAACCTGTGCAGTGGGGCTGGAGGAATGGCTCAGCGGTTAAAGCACTTGCCTAGCAAGTGCTATATCATGTGTTAAGTACCCGAGTTCGATTCCCCAACACTACATAAGCTGGGCATGGTGGTGCACGCCTGTAATCCTAGCACTCGGGAGGCTGAGGCAGGAGGATTGCCCTGAGTCCAAGACCAGCCTGGGCTCCATAGTGAGTTCAGGACCAGCCTGGACCACAGAGCGAGACTCTGTCTCGTGCAAGCTCAGCATTCTTCCCTGAACAACAACAGCAAAAACAAAGCCTATGAGTCTCCCCAGTGAGTGGGCCCACGAAGTGCCCAGCAGAAGGGAGAAGGATCCCGGCCAAGGGATGAACAGGGGATTTTAGAGCCCTGGGGACAAGCTTCCACGGGGAGGAAGAGCCTTGTTGAAAGGGCCAGAGATCAGCGGCTTCCTGTGTCTGCATGGCAGCTCCACAGTACCAAAACACAATGCAGAACACAGCCCCTCTCTCTCTCTCTCTCTCTCTCTCTCTCTCTCTCTCTCTCTCTCTCTCTCTCTCTCTCTGTCTCTCTCTCTCTCACCAATCCAGGTCCTTGTGCACCCAGGGCAGGTGCGTGGCCAGGGAGCTTCTTCCTCAGCCCCAACTCTGACTTTTCCTCTATGTATGTTTGTCTGAGTTGTTCAAGGAGATTTCAAGTACTTGGAGACAGTGCCAGCCACATGTTAGGGTTTCCAAAAAAGGTATGGAAGCCAGGTGTGGTGGTCTGCATCTGTTATCTCAGCACTTGGAGGCTGACACAGGAGGATCAAAATTTCAAACCCAGCCTAGACAATTTAGCAAAACCTTGTCTCAAAATTAAATAGGGGCTGGAGGAATGGCTCAGCAGCTAAAGCGCTTGCCGAGCAAGTGCTAAGTGTCCCGAGTTCAATTCCCTAGCACCACATAAGCCAGGTGTGGTGGCGCATGCCTGTAATCCCAGCACTTGAGAGGCTGAGACAGGAGGATTGCCATGAATCCAAGGCCAGCCTGTGCTACAGAGTGAGACCCTGTTTAAAATAAATAAATAATAAATGGGCTGGGGCTATAGCTTGCAGCAGAGGCCCTAGATTCAGTCCCCAGTAACCACACATACATGCACAATATAGAGTATAGTAGTGCAATCCCAGTACTCAGGGAGGCTGAAACAGGAAGATCCCAATTTCAAGCTCTGCCTGGGTAACTTAGTGAGACCCTGTCTCAAAATCAAAAATTGAAGGGGCCAGTGAGACCCTGTCTCAAAATCAAAAATTGAAGAGCTCAGCTGTTAACATAGTAGCATAGCAAATTCAAGGTTATGGGCTTGATTCCCTAGCACTACATAAGCTGGGTGTGGTGGCACATGTATGTAATGCTGGCACTCAGCAGGTGGGGGCAGGAGGATTACTGTGTATCCAAGGTCAGCCTGGGCCACACACAGTTCAGGACCAGCCTGGGCTACAGGGCAAGACCCTCTCATAGATGGAAAAAGGGGGGATCTGGGGATGTAGCTCAGGACAGGGACCCCATGTTCAATTCTCATACTGAAGGAAAAAAGAGCACCAGGGACACAGCTCACTGCAAAGGACCTGGATTCAATCCTCAGAACCTCAAAAAAAGAAAAAATTGAAAGTCCGCATGCACACATAGACAAACTGCACCCCCTGAGTCCTGGGAGCCCACATGGGAATCTCTCTTGGGAGTGTGTTCAGGACGGGGCTGCTGTCTCAGGAGACTCCTGCACTCAAGCTGCATCTACCAGAAGCTGCCTGTGGCTCTCCAAATCCTCAGCACCAGCTGACCCACGGGCCAGGCCTTGCCGTGTCCCCCGAGCACAGGCTCCTGCACACCAGCGACTGGCCTGTGAGGGAGGGGGCCAGGTCACAGGATTCTCAGCCAGCGATGTGCAGGACCCCAGGCCAGGTGGTGCATTGCTGTGCCCCGGCCCTACCCGGGCCCTCCGCAGGGCTGCAGGATCCCAGGGGGACAGCGTGGGAGCCAGGATCCACTGTGGGTAGCAGCAGCTTTCTGTTAAGTGTGGGATCGAGATGGTCCCCTAGGTAGCAGATCTACTCTTCCTTTGTTCTTTCTGCTCTAAGAATAACTTTTTTTTTGAATAGTACTGGGAATTGAAGTGAGCGCTTTCATCCTAAGCCCTCTTTTTTTAGTACTGGAGTTTGAGCCCGGGGCCTTCACACTGACTTGTACCTAACTTACTTACTTTTTATTTCAAGACAGTGTCTTGGTAAATTGCCCAGGGTGGGCTTGAACTTCCAATCCTCTGCCACAGCTTCCCAGAGTGCCGGAATTATACCTGCACTCCTAAGCCCAGCATACGGGTGGATTTTCGGGGAGGTGGGGGGTAGGATGGCTATTTTTAGAGGTCAGGACTCACTGACTGGGGAGGGCTATTCCAAAAAGATCCCTGGCAGGCCTGCTGTGAGTTTGAGACCAGCCTGGGCTATGTAGTAAGTTCAGGACCAGCCTGAACTAGGGAGCAAACCCTGTCTCAAAGAAATAAATAGTAAACAAAAGGGAGCCCTTTGTGGTGCAGGGACCATAGCTTAGTGCTTAAAGCACTGGCCTGGCATGCACAGGGCCCTGCCTGGGTGTGATTCCCCAGCACCACATAAAAATTATGTATAGTGACATACACCTGTAATTGCAGCACTCTGGAGGCTGAGACAGAACAATTGCTGTGAGTTTTGGCCACCCAGGGCTGCGGGACAAGCCTACAGGACAGGACTTGTATGTATGACCAGCCTGGACTACAGCGCGAGACCCTACCTCAAAAAAAAAAAAAAAATCCATGTGGTAGCTATGCTCTGCATGGACATGAGAGGAGGGAGACAGTGGGGCACCGCCTTCGGAGAATTAGTCTCCACTCCTTTTCTGGACCGTCACAGCAGCTTCCTCAGTGTCTGCCCTGAGTCCTCAAGATCTTCCCAACCCCATTCTTTCAGGGGTCTGACACAGGCCTTCATCAGGGTCCCCTCGGGCCACCCTGGCCTCCCAGGTGTAGGTTCCTAGCCTTTGGCCTCTCGCCTCCACACCTCTGCAGGGCTATCCCCTCTGTCCTATGAGACCAGGGACCCCATGCACTGAAGGCATCATTCGTCACCAGAGACCTCCCTGGTCCTCACTGCATCCCCACAGCACCCCGAGCCTATGTGTACCCTCGCCCTTGTGTCTGGCGCACACGGGGTCTTCCCAACAGTGAACTCCCCTGAGCTGGCATTGCAGGAACTGGGTCTTAGGGCTCTGGATCCTGGGAGCCGACAGAGTGCCCAGCACATTGCACATAAACTAGGTCAAGGTTTGTTGAGACTTGTCTTAAAATAAAAATGGCAGGGGATAGAGCTCACCGCAAAAGTCTGGATTTAATCCCCAGGACTCATAATAAACAAATGGTGGAATGCCTTTAAGGAGTCCCATGGTGTCTGGGAGTGGGCGTGGCTCTCTGGTCTCAGGTTGCGTGTAGAGGTCCAAATAGACCTGTTCATCTCTGTCCCTCCTGGAGCACCGCAGCCCGCCTGCCCCCCACTCCTGGGTGAATGGGCAGTGAGTCAGCTGTGTGAAGCTGGGGGTGTGGCAGTGGCAGAGTACACACGTGGTGCTCCAGGCCAGCACCAAAGACAAGCCCGGGCGCGGTGTAGACAGAAAAGAAACACTGACAAAAGGGTTCTTTTTATTTGCGTAGATAAATTTGTAGTGACCTATACCATAAAGTGATTTATTTAATATGTTTGTTCTTTAGTTTTGAAATGAGATTGTGTGCTTAGAGGCTGGAGGAGGGGCCTGGAGAATGGCACAGCAGTTAAAGCAGTTGCCCTGCAAATGCAAGGCCCTGAGTTCTGTTCCCTAGCACTCGGGAGGCTGAGGCAGGCAGATTATCCTGAGTCCAAGGCCGGCCTGGGCTACACCAGTGAATTCAGGACCAGCCTGTGCTACAGAGTGAGACCCTGTCTCAAAAAAATAAATTAGATTGTATTTAGTTGTCAAAAATATATTAAACAACTAGACTTATTAAGTAAATGTGATCGATAAGTTATTTGTGCAGAATTCTTTGAAATACTGTATATAGTCTAAATGCGTTAGTGGTTCATAATTAATTTTTTGTTAAAGATTTATTATTTTGGGAGTGTTTTGTTTTGTTTTTGAGACAGGGCCTTGCTATGGAGCCCTGGCTGGCCTTGGACTCATGCCAGTCGTCCTGCTGCAGGCTCTCGAGTGCTGAGATTACAGGCATGCATCACCACGCCTGGCTTATGTGGTGCTGGGGAATCAAATTCAGGTACTTCACGCTTGCTAGGCAAGCGCGTTAACCACTGAGCCATTCCTCTAGCTCCATAATTAATTTCTATTTACATATCACATCCCTCTCCCCTTTCCACCCCCTTAGCCTCATAATTACTTTTGAAAATACACTTAGTTGGGGGCGTGGGGGAAAGAAAATACACTTAGTTATATCAAAAAGAATAAAAACAAATGCTGAATCTGTCCTGTACTGAGAGAATGTAAATAGGACCCCAAAACCTGACACATTCACTTTTTTTTCAGTTTCTGCATAGTATCCACTTTTTATTTCGGAATATTACAAACTTCAATCAGTATACTTTTAAAAATATAATTCTGCATGTATTTAACAAATCTGACAAAAGCACAAGTATTCAGTTACTTGCATTATAACTGAAGTTTTAACTGAATGACCAATTAACATATGTTTAAAATTATTAGGTACAGGTGGCAATGAAAAAACTTGAGTGCGTTAATCGGGTGGTGGCATCCTACCACTATGTACACGTTCATGTGGCACAACGAGTAATGACCCTGAAGCACAGGCAGATGGAGACGGAGCCTCAGCCTAAGAGGCGAGTGAAAGGGATCAAAGATTGCCCTCCTCATCACTGCTTAGGACAAAGCTGCTGCTGGTGGACAAAGGCCCATCTTCCTTCACAATCCCCAAAGTCCCTCTCTCATCAGAGTCATCAGATACCTTCTCACGGGCGCCCTCCTCCTCATCCAGCTTCTCACTGGAATGGTCACCTTCACACAACTTTTCATTTACATCTTCGTCGTCTTCTTTTTCACCTGAGTCTTCAGTTTTGCATCAATATCATCTTCGTCTTCTTTGTCTTCAGTGTTTTCATGCCCTTTCCACCTCTGTCTTCTTCATTCTCTTTCTCATCAGACTCCTCATCAGAAACCTTCCCCTAGGTTTCTTCCTCTTCTTCCCTGCCATCTGAATCTGCAGAGTCTCTCAGAGCCTTCCGCATCCAACACTCCGTCAAAGCCTTCGTCAGAGTTGGACTTGTCTGTGTCATTTTCCTCTAATTTTTTATCCAGAAGGTTTCCAGGAAACTTGTCAGGGACATCCTCTTCAAAACCTTGCTCAAGACCTGAACATCCATTTTCCTCTAAGACCTTTTCCCTCCAAGTCTGTGTCTGCCGGATCCATCTTCCAGCAGTTCTGCAGAGCTGTCTACGGCAGACTGTCCTCTGAGTCACCATCCCCTGGCTCCTTTTTGAAGCTGCTCTCTTCTGACTGCTTCTCATCACTGTCGACTTCACACTCTTTTGAAACACTGTGCACAATCGTTTTTGAGCTTCTTGTTACACTCTCTTTCTTCCCTTAGGACCTCTGGTCAGGTCTTTTTTGTTTTTGTTATGTTGGTTTGTTTGTTTTTTGAGACAGGGACTCGCCCCGTAGCCCAGGCTGATTCTGAACTCATTATGGGGCCCGGGCTGGCCTTGAACTCCCAGGATTACAGACATGTGCCACGACACCCAGTTTATCAGGGCCAGTTCTTGGCAGGCTGCTGAGGCCATGTCTGGCTGGGTCTCACCCCTAGGCCCAGAGAGGTCCTAGGGGGACTAAGACAAGCCCAGCTCTTGCCACAGTAACATTCAGCAGGATTTGAATTTTGCATTCTTTGCTCACTTTTCTTTCAAAAAACTGCTTCTGGGGCTGGAGGAATGTCTCAGTGGTTAAAGTGCTTGCTTTGCAAGTGCACAGCCCTGAGTTGATTCCCCAACACCAAATAAACTGGGCATGGTGCACACCCTGTACAAATCCCAGCACTAGGGGCAGCTGAAGCAGGAAAATTGCCTGAGTTCAAGGCCAGCTTGAGCTACATAGTAAGTTCCGGACTAACCTGGACTGCAGAGCAAAACTCTATCTCAAAAAAAAAGAAAAAAAGAAAAAAAAGCATCTAAGAGGTAGACGTCCCAGCACTAAGAAAGCTGAGGCAGAAGAACCCTTGAGCTCAAGAGTACAAAATGAACTTAGGGGGCTGGAGGAATACGAATACCTCAGCAGTTAAAGTGCTTGCCTAGCAAGTTCAAGGCCCTGCGTTTATTTCCCCAGCACCACATAAACTGGGTGTGGTGGCACATGCCTGTAATCTCAGCACATGGGAGGCTGAGGCAGGAGGACTGCCTTGAGTCCAAGGCCAACCTGGGCTATGCAGTGAGTTCAGGACCAGCCTGGGCTACAGAGTGAGACCCTGTCTCAAAAAAAAAAAAAAGAAATTAGGCAACATAGTAATATTACCAAGATCTTGTCTCAAATAATTTATTAATTGTATTAGTTTGTGTTCTTCCAAAGACAGAATTTACAGATTTTATAACAAAAGGATCTATTAGGAGGCTTACAAATCCGAGAATACAGACAGTCCAAGATGGCTGCTCAGCTGTGAAGTAGATCTCCCCTCCAGGACTGCAGGACAGCCGGTGAGGCGAGATCTCAGGCGAAGACCACCGCCTGAAGATCGGCGACTGAAGATCAGCAACGAGCCGACAGGCCCAAGTCGAGACCGGTGTGAATCTGTGCTGACGATCTCCGGCGTGTAGCAAATCAGCCTCCTAGACAAGCGTGAAGGCGGGAGCTCTCCCAGAGGAAGAAGCTGTAAGAATCTTTCCTCTTCTTTCCTTTTATATGGTTGGAGTTCCAGTTGGACCTCCACATCCGGCTGGGTGCTCTTCTCTTATTGGCCAACCCACAAATCACTCACACTCTAATCCAGGCGGTTCTAGATTCCCAATCTAGGCAGGTTCACAAACCCTAATCGAAGTGTGGCTCCTAATTCCCTCAAATTGACATAATCCCTTCAATAGTCACATTAATTAAGATCATAGGACAAAGGCTGTAGCTTTGGTCAAGCAAGCTCAAGGCCCAGGATTCAGTCCCCAACAATGGAAAACATACAGGAACTGGCTTGATGTTGCATATATATAATCCCAGTACTCAGAGGCTGAGGCAGGAGCATCATACATTGAAGTTCAGCCTGGACAATTTAGCAACTTAGCAAGACCCTCTCTAAAATAATAATAATAATAAAACAACCACTGGAAGCCAGGCCGGGTAGCACAGGCCTGTGATCCTAATACTTTGGGAGGTGGGGGCCAGAAGATCGGATGTTCAAGTTACGCCTGGGCAGTGGAGTAATTTAGCAATACTTTTTTCAAAATCAAAAATAAAAAATGGACTGGGCATCATGCTCAGTAAAGACCTATGGGCTCAGTCCCAGTACCACAGAATAAATAAATAAATGGCTGGAAGGCTTGCCATGAGGTCCTTAAGCTGAGACACTAATTATGATTATCTTCCCTGGGAGATCACGTCGCTCTCAATTTCTTAAATCTGTTGATGGGAAATTGTTTACATTGAAGCCTCAAACAAAACCAGCCGGCGACCAGTAGGTGGCGCCAGAGGTTCGTTTCCGCAGTCCCCCATCTGCAGAAGAGGTCCAGTTGCACACATAAACCTGTTATTTCAGCTTGGATGACCACCTGTCCTGTGTTTCAGCTGGATATGGGCCCGTAGGAAAAAGAAAGGTAGGAAGTCTGATTTCAATTGTGGGCACAGAGAAGGCGCATGGAGAGTGACCTTGGCTGGAGGGGGTTTGGACCAGAGCTTGGTAGCCCAATGTTTGCTTAGGGAAGCCTGCAGCTTGGAGCAGAAGGATCCCGCGCCCTTGGGCACAGTGAGTGGGTGAATGTGAGTGGTGTGGCCACGATGCTGGACAGGATCTGGGCTCGAGAGCATCCTGTCTACTGCTGTATTATTATTATTACTATTATGGGTACTAGGGATTGAGCCCAGGGCCTTGGCACAGAGCTGTGTCCTCAGCCAACACCCCCACACACTTCTCCTTTTTTCCTAAACAAAAGAGGTTTACTTAGTAGGGTTATTTTTTGTTATTCTTTTTCTTTTCCTCTTTTTTTTTTTTTTTTTTTTTTTTTTTTTTTTTTTTTTTTTTTTTTTTTTTTTTTTTTTTTTTTTTTTTTTTTTTTTTTTTTTTTTTTTTTTTTTTTTTTTTTTTTTTTTTTTTTGAGACAGTGTCTCACTCTGTAGCCCAGGCTGGTCCTGAATTCACTGGTGTAGCCCAGGCTGTCCTTGGACTCAACAATCTGCCTGCCTCAGCTTCTGGAGTGGTGGAATTACAAGTGCATGCCACCACACCCAGGTTTTACGTGGTGCTGGGGAATTGAACTAGGATACTTAGTGCTTGCTAGGCAAGTGCTTAAACTGCTGAGCTATTCATTCAGCACTGTACTAGTTTCTTAAAAACTCGATTAGAGGCTGAGGGAATGGCTCAGTGTCTGAGTTAATTCCCCAGTACCACATAAACCAGGTGTGATGGTGCACACCTGTAATCCCCACACTTGGGAAGCTGAGGCAGGAGTATTGCCAAGTCCAAGGCCAGCCTGGGCTCCATAGTGAGTTCAGGACCAGCCTGGACCGCAGAGTGAGACCCTGTCTCAAAAAAAAAAGAAGGAAAGAAAAGAAAATAGAAGAGAGCCCTCATGAACCCAGAGATGAAGAGAAGGCAGAGGGGCTGAAGGAATGGGACCATGGTGAAAGCTCTTGCCTTTAAAGCAGGAGTGCCAGAGTTCTCGACTCCCCAGTGCCACATAAAGGTGGTTGTGGTGACGCAGGCCTGTAATCCAGCACTTGTACAAGGCCACTGTGCTACATACTGAGTTCAGGATCAGTCTGGGCTACAGAGTGAGGCCCTGTTTCAAAAGAAAAGAAAGAGGCAGGACAAAACCAGAAAACACCCAAAGAATGGCGGTGCACGATTGCCACCTCAACACTCCGTGAGGCTGAGTGAGGGTGGGAGACTGCCACAGTTTGAGGCTAACTGGACTGTGTGATGAGACCCTGCGTTAAAAAACAGAAGCAGAAAAACAAAGGTGTGGTGGCACAGGCCAGGAGGCCGAGTACGCTGGAAGGTTGAGGCAGGAGAATTGCAAGATTGAACCCAGCCTGGCAACTTACAGTGAGACCCCCATCTCAAAAATGAAACGAGGATATAGCTTAGTGGGTTCAAACCACAGTACTTAATTTTTAAAATCTCTACAGTTTATCATCACTGGAATAAATACACGGGTGGAAGAAGGAGGTTTGTGAATCGCCATTCCCAGATAACCCAGCCTCTGACCTCAGAGTGCCGACTGAGCACAGAAGGGTCCACTCAACACACTGTGCCTCGTTGTACCAACAGGTCAGTGCCCGGCCGGGAGCCGGCTGCTCTGGTCTGCGCGTGGCAGGGAGTAGCTGTCCTTCTTCCGCGTGCTTCGCTTGCTTGCGGAGCCCTGCCCAGCTTGAGCACCAGGACACGTGTGACTTGGGAAGGATAAACTGTTCCTAAGATGAATGGCCACTTAGGGGCATCAGGGATGGCAGTGCTGTCCACGTACTCAGGATCCAGGCATCTGATCAGGCCTTCAGTCTTTTTGTACAGAATCTTCATCCTCTCCCTCTTAGCGGCAATGTTGCCCAAAGCCACTGTCCACAGTCCAACCGCCCTGCCAGTCCCGTACACCCAGCATGCCAGTTCTTCCCCTCACAAACTCCAGTACTTGAGAAAGGAAGAAACAGCCAGGCCCAGTGCCACAGGCCAGTAATACAGCACTCTGGGAGGTCAGGGCAGGAGGACCACTTGTTACAGACCAGCCTGGCAATTTAGTGAGGCCCCTCCTCAAAGCCAAAAGTAGAGGCTGGAGGAATGGCACAGCATTTGTTCAAGCGCTTGCCTGGCAAGCTCAAGGCCCTGGGTTCCATCCCCAGCACCACATAAACTGGGTGTGGTGGCACATACCTGAAATGCCAGCACTCATTGTACTCAGGAGTCTGAGGCAGGGGGATTGTCTCAAGTCCAAGGCCAGCCTGCTGTCCGTAATGAGTTCAGGACCAGCTTGGGCTACAGAGCCAGACCCTGTCTCAAAAAAAAAATCAAAAGTAAAAATTGGGGTCTGGAGGGAAACCTCAGCGCAGTTAGAGTGCTTGCCTAGCGAGGACAAGGCCCCCAGTGCGATTCCTCAGAACCACATAAAGTGGGCATGATGGCGCATGCCTGTAATCCCAGCACTCAGGAGGTTAAGGCCCGAGGATTGCTGTAAATTCAACCAGCCTAAGCTACATAGTGAGTTCAGGACCAGATGAAACTGCAGAGTAAGAGCCTGTCTCAAAAACTTAAAGTAAAAATTGAGCTGGGGATGTCACTCAGTGTAAAGACCTAAGGTTGGGTCTCCAAGACCACCAAAAAAAAAATTTTTTTAAGACAAGTCTTGCTCAGTAGTCCAAACTGATCCTGAACTCACTGTGTTGCCTAGGCCAGCCTCAAACTCACAGCAGTCCTCTTGCCTCAGCTACCAGAGGACTGGGATTGCGGGCATGTGCCACCACACCCAGTTACATCGTGCTGGGGGGTCAAACCCAGGGTGGTCTTCCACTTGCTCTAACCTCTGAGCTAAGCCCATACCCACCTCCAGGCCCTTTTTTCTCAGTATTTGCAGTGCTGGAAGTCTAGACAAATGGTCTTCCTCTGAGCTACACCCCAGCTCAGCAGCATATTCTTAGAGTTAACACCCCACCCTACTTTTTTTTTTTTTTTTTTTTTTGAGACAGGCACCTGTTTTGTAGTCCAGGCTGGTCCTGACGCAGTCTGTAGCCTAGGCTGGCCTCAAACAGAAATCAACCCTCCTGCCTCAGCTTCACGGTGCCTATTATCCCATAATGATCTGTTCTTCTCTCTATATATACCTGCCCATTGCATGTATGTGGACTAGCTCTCTCTCTCCCTCTCTCTTTTTACATATTTTTTTTTCTTGTGGTGCTGGGGATAAAATCCAAGACCTTCCTACTATGCTAAAGCCCCAGCCCACTTTTTTGTTTGTTTTTTTAAAATGGTCTCTCTGTGTAGCCCAGGCTGGTCCTGAACTCACTGTGTAGCCCAGGCTAGCCTTGGACTTTGCAGTCCTCCTGCCTCAGTCTCCTGAGTGCTGGGATTACAGACTTGAGCCCAGTTAATGTGGTGCTGGGGAATGGAACCCCGGGCCTTGTGCTTGCTAAATAAGCACTTTGACCGCTGTGCCACTCCTCCAATCCGACTTTTTAGTTTTGATTTTTTTTTTTTTTCAGTACTAGAGATTTAACCTGGGACCTTCTCACTGAGCTACATTGCCAGCACCTTTTATTGTTTATTTGAGACAGAGCGTCTCATTAAATTACTCAGGTTGGACTTGAATTCACCATCCTCCTGCCTCAGCCTTTCAGCTGGATTTCAGGCCTGCACTGCTGGGCTCAGCTTTTACATTTCTTTTTCTTTCTTTCTTTTTAAAATTTCTTTTTCTTTTTCTTTTTCTTTTTTTTTTTTTTTTGAGGCAGGGTCTCACTCTATAGTCCAGGCTTGTCCTGAGCTCACTATGTAGCCCAGGCTGGCCTTGAACTCATGGCCTCAGCCTCTTGAGTGCTAGGATTACAAGACAGGCTTGTGACACCATGCCCGATTTAAGTGGTGCTGGGGAACCCAGGGCCTTGTACTTGTTAAGCAAGTGCTTTAACTGGTGTGCTATTCCTCCAGGCCTCTCTATTTTCTTTTTATTTCCTTCTTTCCTTCCTTCCTTCCTCCCTTCCTCCCTCCCTCCCTTCCTTCCTTTCTTTCTTTTTGAGACACAGTCTCACTCTGTCCTGAACTCACTTTGTAGTCCAGGCAGGTCTCGAATTCACAGCAACCATCCTGCCCTCAGCTTTCTGAGTGTGAGGTTTACAGGCATGTGCCGCCATGTGCAGCTCCAACTCTCCTGTTCTTAATTTTCTCAATCACCTGCTCAAGACAAACAGAACTGCCCCACTAGACAGCCAGGGGCACTCGGCTGGGCTGACCGGGTGAGCGTGGCCTGATGACATGGGGCTGTGTCTGCCTCCTGCGTCTGAGGTGCTACTGAGAACTCAGAACCAGGGTCCGTGTCCTACCATGTTGAAGAATGAACACTGGGAGCCCAAGCATAATAGGAGGTAGAAACATAGAGATGAAGACAAAGGAGAAAGTGAGGTTGAAAGGTGAAACGCCCCTGTACGCAGAGGTGGCCAGTTCCAAGTGATTAGTCATGTTTTATACTTTCTATAGCTCATGCATATTCATTTTCTTATGCAGATTTGGCCTTTCATTGTTACTAGTTAATTGGCTCAAGATCAAATTCTTGGGCCCAAGATAAGACCCCATGCCCCGGGGCCACAAAGTCTATGGTTTCCTGATCGGCTTGACCTTAGCTTTGTCCTTGGTCATTCCAATGTGTGGCTTTTCTTAAACCGTTGAGTTCCTCATCTGCCCTTGTCTTGACCTACCAAGCCTAACTACTCTAAACCTGCCTAATGAAACCTGTGCTGGACGTGTGCACAGGGGCAGTGTTTCCCCACAGTGAGGATATGGGTTGGTGTCCAAAGCTGGCCCAGGTGATGACCTGAGGAGAGACAGCCTGCGTGGTATCCTGGCGCCACTAGGAATAGTTCACTGAGAATTGAACCCAGAGGAGATCAGACTCAAGTGAGAAAATGCAGTTGAAAGAAAAAGCACAAACAGGTGGAGGCTTTTTTTTTTTGAGACAAGGTCTTACTCTATAGTCCAGGTTGGTCCTGAACTCATTCACTATGGAGCCCAGGCTGACCTCGAGCTCATAACAATCCTCCTGCTCGGCTTCCCAAGTGCTGGGATCACTGGCATGCACACTACATCCAGCACATGTGGTGGGGGAATTGAACCCAGTGCCTCTGAGCTTGCTGGGCAATCATTTAATTAAGCTATTTCTCCAACCCCAGATGGGGGCTTTTAGCTGGCATTGTATAAGAGAACTCTTTTTTTTGAGACAGGGTCTTACTCAGGACAATCCACCTGCCTCAGCTTCCCATGCTTCCCGTGTGTGCTAGGATTACAGGTGTGCCCACCATGCCCAGCTGTATATAGTGCTGGAGAATCAATTCAGAGCCTTGGGCTTGCTAGGCAAGAGCTTTAACTGCAGTGCCAATCCTCAAGCTCCTCTTTTTTCTTTTTGAGACAGAGGCTCACTCTGTAGCCCAGGCTGGTCCTGAACTCATTAGATAGCCCAGGTTTTCCTCAGACTCACCTCAACCCTCCTGCCTCAACCTGCCCACTGCTGGGATCATGGGTGTGCGCCATCATGCACAGCTAATAGAACTTTATATTATTTTTTAATATTTGCTAACAAAACTTTAAAAGTGAGTTCGAGGCCAGCCTGGGCTACACAGTGAGCTTAGGACCAGCCTGAACTGCAAAGGGAGACTGTGTCTCAAAAAAAAAAAAAAATAGGTTAAAAAAAAATTGGAGCTGGAGGAATGGCTCAGCGATTAAAGTGCTTGCCTTGCAAGCACTAAATCAAACACTTAAGTACCCAGGTTCAGTTCCTCAGCACCACATAAATGGGGCATGGTGGCACATACCTGTTATCCCAGCCCTCAGGAGGCTGAGACAGGAGGAGCGCCATGAGCCCAAGGCTGGCCTGGACTCCATGGTGAGTTCAGGACCAGCCTGGACTACACAGTCTCTGAGAGACTGTCTCAAAAAAAAAAAATTTAGATTTTTTTTATTGGCCTGGTAATGGCAGCACTCTGGCAGGCTGAGGCAGGATTGTAAATATGAACCCAGGTCTGGGTTCAATGTTAGTACCACACAAAGAAAAAAGAAGTTTATACTTTGTGCCTTTTCACTCTTAAGGGCTTGCAGCACCCTGTTCCCAGAGCCATGACCTACACCCAGTGATAGCAGGAGGAGGAACGTTCTTTTAAGACGTTCCTGCCTTTGTCTGAGACCTGACTTACAATGGAACTTTTCTTTCTAAATATCCTGCTAAGTTTCTTACTTGACCTAGGCCCTGAGGGAACATTGACCCCCTGAAAAGAACAAAAGAGTTTTTGAGATACTGACATTCCAACACACAAACAGCCCAGCCTGGGAAATTAGTGAGACCATGTCTTAAAAATAAAAATGGGGGGGAGGTTTGAAAAATAAATAAATAAAAATGGGAGGGGCTGGAGTAATGGCACAGGTTGTTTAGCAAGTTTAAGCTTTGAGTTCAGTTCCCCAGCACTACATAAACTGGGTGTGGTGGTGCACACCTGTAATCCCAGCACCCCAGAGGCTGAGAGAGGAGGATTGCTGTGAGTCTGAGGCCAGCCTGGGCTCCATAGTGAGTTCAGGACCAGCCTGGACTACAGAGTGAGACCCTGTCTCAAAAAATAAAATAAAAAAACAAAAAAAAAAAACAAAAACAAAAAAAAACCCGGCGGGCTGTGCAGCTCATGGTGAGGACTCTGGACTTAATCCCCAGTATCCTCCACAAAGAAATAATTAATCCAGGGGCTGGAGGAATGGCTAAGCAGTTAAAGCACTTGCCTAGCAAGCACTAAACCAAGCACTAAGTACTCGAGTTTGATTCCCCAACACCACCACATAAATGGGGCGCAGTGGTGCACAGCTGTAATCCCAGCACTCTGGAGGCTAAGGCAGGAGAATTGCTGGGTCCAAGGCTAGCCGGGGCTCCATAGCGAGTTCAGGACCAACCTGGGCTACAGAGCAAGACTCTGTCTCAAAAAAAAAAAAAAAAAAAGAAAAGAAAAGAAAAAGAAAAAGAAATATTAGCCCAGGGTCTTCCTGCTAGACCTCATCCTCAGCCTGTTTGTTTTGTTTTTGAGACAGTCTCACAAAGTAGCTAAATAACCCAGTTTGGGCTTGAATTTGGGTTCATCTTGCCTCTGCTCCCAGGGCACTGAGATTATTATACAGGTTGGGCCACCAGACCCCATGTCTGTTGTCTCTCTCTCTTTTATGTCCACTTGAATGTCTTCAGGTACATAACAAGGTCAGCTGTCTCCCTGTAGCCCTCCCTGGTGCTGTTCCTACAGAAGACCCCAGCATGCCACCTGTGGGGAGACATACACCCCTCTTGCTTTTCCAGCTAGCTTGCTTCTTTCTTTCTTTCTTTCTTTCTTTCTTTCTTTCTTTCTTTCTTTCTTTCTTTCTTTCCTTTTAAATGAAAACAAGCCTTACTCTGCAGTCCAGGCTGGTCCTGAACTCACTGTGGAGCCCAGGCTGGTCTCGAACTCAGTCATCTTCCTGCTTCAGCCTCCCAAGTGCCGGAATTACAGGGTGTGCCACCATGCCTGGTTCATGTGGTGCTGGGGAGTCGAACTCAGGGCCTTGGACTTGCTGCACAAGTTCTCTCACTGCTGTGTTATTCCTCCAGCCCAACCTTATTTATTTTTTATTTTTAATTTTAGATAGGGCTAAATCACTGAATCCTTAAGTTGCCCAGGCTGGGCTCAAATTTGCAGTCTTTTTAGCTCATCTTCCCAGTGTGCTGGGATTACAGGTCTGCGCCACCAGGCTCAGCTACCTTTTTCCGTTCCTTTTTTTTCCTGTTTTGTTTTGTTTTGTTTTTTTGAAACAGGGTCTCACTCTATAGGCCAGGGTGGTCTAGAATGCCCTGTGGAACCCAGGCTGGCCTTGGACTCATAGCAGTTCTATTGACTCAGCCTCCTGAGTGCTGGGATGACAGGCATACTCCACCACGCCCCATTTATGGGGTGCAGGGGAATCCAACTCCGGTACTTAGCACTTGCCTAAGTAGGCAAGCACTTTAACCTGCCGGCCATTCCTCCAGCCCCCTTGCCCCTTTTCACCAAAATAAACAGCCTGCTTTGATTTGGTGGGTGATGATGGAAGGAGCTGGGGTACCCAGTGACAGGTTGAGGACAGGGCTGAGTGGGAGATAAGGGAGATAAGCAGAAGGCTTGGAGGTGAGTTCAGAGAGCAAGGGCAGGGGGAACATTCTCCAGCACTACATAAGCTCTAGCCAGGCATGGTGGCGCACGCCTGTAATCCCAGCACTCAGGAGGCTGAGGCAGGAGGACTGCTGTGAGTTCAAATCCAGTGTAGGCTCCATAGTTCAGGACCAGCCTATACTACAAAGCAACGTCCTGCGTCAGGAAAAAAAGAGCCACAAATGACAGCTGGAAGGCTGAGGCAGGATGACAATGTCAGATTCAGCCTAGGTACTTAGAACCTGGAGGGCACTGTCTCAAAATAAAAAGTACTAAACTGGGCATAGTGGCACACACATCTGTAATCTAGTCCCGGCACCCAGGAGGCTGAGGCAGGCAGATTGCCATGAGTTCAGGGCCAGCTGTGGCTACGTAGTGAGTTCAGGACAAACCTGGATTACACAGTGAGACCCTGCCTCAAAAAAACCTATTAAAGAGAAAAACGGGGGCTAGAGGAATAGTACTCAAAATCCTGGGTTGGATTCCCCAGCATCACATAAACCAGGAGTGGTGGTGCATGCCTATAATCCCAGCACCCAGGAGGCACATAATGCCTCCCAGCCTGGACTACAGAGTGAGACACTCTTCAAAAAGAAAAAAGAAAGAAAATTAAAACCCAGACTGGGAATGTAGGTTAGTGTGAAGGCCCTGGCCTTGATCAGTCCCCTTCCTCCGTCCCCCCACAATATTAACAAAAACTGGGTGTGGTAATGAATGTTTGGTTGGTTGGTTGGTTTTTAGACACAGTGTCTCTCTGTAGCCCAGGCTGGACCTGAACTCACAGCAATCCTCCTGTCTTAGCCTCCCTAGTGCTAGGATTACAGGCATGCGCTACCATGCCCAGTTTATGTGGTGTTGGGGAATCAAACTTGGGCACTTAGCACTTGACATAGCGCTTGCTAGGGAAACTCTTTAACTGCTGGGCCATTTCTCCAGCCTGGCCGGCAATGTTTGTAATCCCAGCATTCAGGAGGCTGAAGCAAGAGGATTGCCTAGGCTACATAATGAGTTCAGGGTAGCCTGGACTACATAATAAATTCAGGAACAGCCTGTACTATAGAGTCCTTTCTCAAAGAAACAACAAAACAAGACAGTGGCAGACCTCTAAGGAAGAAGTTCCACTCGAACAGGACAGAAGGACCTGCCTAAACTTGTCCCATTGGCCTGCTTGCCCTGCCCCCATCGACCGGGAGCCCTGAGAGTGCCCAGTCCTGCCCATTTGGTTCCTGGTGTCTTGCCAGGGTGGAAATCCAGGAGACCCAGACTTGACTCTGGTGAGAGCAGAGGAGGGGTCTTGCCACCAGTTGCTCATGGACACATGGGACCTGCAACCCTGCAGTGGGCCCTGTGCACAGCCACAGCCACCCATCCCAGGTCACTCTCCCCAGCCCCTAGGACCCTGGGTTCTGCTGAGGTGGGCCATTCTGTTCCCTTCCAAGCCAGGCCACCTGTCTCCTTCCTAAGCCAGGTCCTGCATGACATTCCTGCCCACATCGCAGCATGACACTGAATAGGGCAGATGGCATACCCCCCATTCCCAGTGATAACCAGAGCCTGTCCCACTTTGCCAGGATGCTTGGCCTGTGTTATTTTACCGGGGATTGAACCTGAGTCACATCCTTAGGCTGCTTTTTTTTGTTTTGTTTTGTTTTGTTTTAGATAGTGTCTCACTCTGTAGTCCATGCTGCTCCTGAACTCACTGTGGAGCCCAGGTTTGCCTCGAGCACAATGCAATATTCCTGCCTCAGCCTCTTTTTAAAATATTTATTTATTTATTTAGAGACAAAGTCTCGCTCTGTAGCCCAGGCTGGTCTTGAACTCAGTTTGGAGCCCAGGTTGGCCTTGGACTCATGGCAGTCCTTGTGTCTCAGCCTTCTAAGTGCTGGGATTACAGCCATGCACCACCATGCCCAGCTTATGTGGTGCTGGGGAATCAAACCCGGGGCCATGTGCTTGCTAGGCAAGTGCTTTGATTTCTGTTCCAATTCCTCCAGCCCCTTCGTTTTGATTATGTGGCAGTTTCTCACTAATTTTCTAAATTGCCCAGCCTGTGGTAATACTTCTCAGCCTCCCAGGTCTGCACCACCTTCCCTGGCCTTCGCCAGCATATCCCCTAGTTCTGTGCTCTGTCCTGAGTCCCTGCTCTCTGCCTTCTAGCCTGAGAGCTGGCCTCTGCACAGCCTGCCCATCCGAGCTGGGTCTGGCAGCAAAAGTGCTAAGTGTTATAAGACTAATTCTGCAGGAGGTGGCAATGTTAGACATACATTGGGATGGGGCTGGGACGTAACTCAGCCATTACAGCATTTCCCCTAGCAAGCACAAGGCCCTGGGTTCAGTTTCTCAGCACTACATAAACTGGGTATGGTGACTCATACCTGTAATCTTAGCACTCAGAGGCTCAGGCAGGAGGATTACCTTGAGTTAGTGGTCAGCTGAGTACATAGTGAATTTAGGGACTGAAGGAATACCACAGTAGTTGGAGCGTTTGCCTAACAAGCACAAGCCCAAAGTTCAAGTCCCCAGCATCACCTAAGCCAGGCATAGTGGCACATGCCTGTAATCCCAGCATTTGGGAGCCTAAGGCAGGAGGACTGCAGGGAATTGGAGGGCCACCCTGGGCTACATAGTGAGTTCAGGACTAGCCTGGACTGCAGAGCAAGACCCAAACAAACAAACAACAACAACAACAAATTAGGGAAAGGAAGGAGGAGGTAAAAATGATTAAGATCTAGTATGTATATGTACCAGTCTCCCAAGGACACTGTAATTATTGCATATCACTGAGGTAAGGAAAAAAGTGATGATTATGTGCATTGTTCAGGAAGCAGGAGGAAGAGCTAGATGGGAAAGGAAGTGAAGTAGGAAGGAGCCAGAGAGGCTCAAGAGGCTTAGGAGGTGAGGTGGACACAGCAGGAGCTACCAGCAGATCTGTGGGGAGGAGGCGGGTGGGGCCCTGAAGCTTGGCATCCATGCCAGAGATCAGAGCCTCTCCTGGCTAGGTGCTGCTGCTTTATTATTATTCTTTATATTAACATGTATTTGCAATACATAACAATCACCTTGAGAAATTGGAGTACTCACATATCACACCTTAATCATCTCTGCTTCCCTCCTGACTCCCTCTCCTTTCCCACAGAGTCCATCTTACTTTTTTTGTGTTTTCCCATATTAGCGACACCTTGTGATCTTTAGCTGCCTTCATTTCGCTAAGCGTTACAGTCTCAGAGTGAATCCATTTCCAACAGACAACTCAAACTTGTCATCGTAGCAGAGCACTGCCCTGTGTAAACACCCCACATCTTCCTGGTCCATCTGCTGTTGGAGTTTCTCTGAGTTATATGCACACGTGTACTGTTTTTTATTTTTTTTGTTTGTTTGTTTGTGGAGTGCTCCCTAGAAGCCTCAGGTGCCTATGGATGCTGTGGGCTGCTGGAGGTGAGGCCTGCCTGGAAGGGGCGCGTGCTGGTTCTGCCCTTCCTTCTTCACTTGGCTGTCTTCTTTCTACCTTGTGGGTGAAGCGCCCTCCAGCTGCGCCCCCCACCATGGGAGTTCACCATTGCTGACCACCACATGTGGCCTAAAACTGGGAGCCAAACATCAGTCTTTGCTCCCTAACACTGTGGAGCGTGGGTACTCTGTCCCAGCAAGGGGGATGGATACTGAGCGGGCCGATGCTTGGGGCCTGACCTGGAGGAGTGTGTGCTGGCTCCACCCTTCCAGACTGGTGGTCTGTTCTGCCATGCCCCGAGGACCTGTTTCCCTTTGCAGCTGTGCATGGGATTCCACCCTTTCCCAGCTGCCCTTCTGTGGACAGACTGTGACCTCCTAACACTGAGCTAAAATAAATCTTTCCTCCCTAACTTGTGGATGTGGGGTGTTGAGTAACGGCCTCTAAAGAGTAACTAAGACAATAACTAAGGCAGTTAGGTTTTGGGGTTTTTTTGAGACAGGGTCTCACTGTAGACCAGGCTGTTTCTGAGCTCACGATGTAGCCCAGGCTGGCCTTGGACTCACAGCAATCCCGCCTCATGCTTCAGCCTCCCGAGTGCTGGGATGACAGACGTGCAGCACTGAAGGGCTTACCTAAGCATGGACGCATGCACCAAGCTCTGGGTTCAGGTTTATGTGGTGCTGGGGTATCAGCTTCGGTACTTACCATTCACTAGGCAAACGCTTTAACTGTTGAGCTGTTCCTCCAGCCCGTTTTTTGTTGTTGTTGTTGTTTTGTTTTGTTTTGAGACGGACTAGGATTACAGGCATGCACCACCACACCCAGCTAATCTTTTATGTGGTGCTGGGAAATCAAACCCAGGACTTGGCACATGCTAGACAAGTACTTTAACCACTAAGTTACACCCAAAGCTTTCACAGATACTGGTAATGAGACTGTTGGCCAGATGTGGTGAATGCACACCTGTAATTCCAGGTACTCAGGAGGCTAAGGCAGGACAGAAAGTTGGAGGTAAGCCTGGGCACATTTAGTAACTTGGCAAGATACTATCTCAAACAAATGAATAATAAAATGGGCTAGGGATATACCTCAGTGTTAAGGCCCTGGGCTCAATCCCAGTACCACAAAAATAAAAATACATACATATGCGTATGCACATATATAATGTACTGGGGATGCAGCTCAGTGGAGAAAGGGCTTACCTAAGCCTGCACCAGGCTGTGGCTTCAATCATCCGTAGTGAAATTGGGGGGGGGGGGGGACAGCTCAGTAGTTAAAGCACTTTTCTAGCATGCGCAAGGCCCCAAATTTGATTGCTGAGCAGGCTCTCCTGTTGACCTTACGCTCCAGCCCAGGGAATCTAGTCTGGAGAGGGTTCATTGGTAGGGGGAGGGGTGACGGTGGCAACAAAGGCAGAGGCTCCCAGGCGGGTAAAGGTGGTGACAGTGTGGAATGCCACCTACAGGTGGGAGAACAAAGGGAAAATTTCCTTCGGGGGCGGGCTGGGAGCTTGGAGGAAAAGGTGGAGGCCAGGGGAGTGGCCTTGGGAGAGAGCGGTGGAGGCCCGCACAGGCCAGGGACAAAATTCCAGAGCTGGGGGATGGCTCATCTACCAGAAACCTTGAACCTGGGCAGGCGACCCAGGGGCCTGGGGAAAGAGGAAGACCACATCCAAACCAGCAAAATGGAGACAGTGCGGTTGCTGGTCAGGTGGGTGGCAGGAAGGGGACCAGCAGAGGCGCACCCAGCACTGCCAGTCAGGACCTCGTAGGACAAAAATGGCAGCTATGACTCCTTCCTCCAGTCCGTACAGCACGAAGATCACGACTTCCAGGTTATCACCCCTCTGCATGCGCACATCTCGCATCACTCAACACGAGTCTAACAACTAGTCTAGTAACTTCCCTGTATTTTCCTTTTATTTTTAGGCAGGGCCTTACTCTTGTCCAGGCCGGCCCTGAACTCACTGGCAGGCTGACCTCAAACACACGGCGATCCTCCTGTCCCAGCATTCTGTGTGCTGGGATTAGAAGCGCGCGCCACCACACTCAGTTTATATGGTGCCGGGGAATCGAACGCAGGGCCTTGTGCTTGCTGGCTATGCCTCCGACCCTATTTTCCCTTTTCGCAGAAGTCAGGGCTCCTAACGCTGATTTCACACGCTCCTTGGGGGGCTCCAGAGACCCCATCTGAAACTACTGTTCCTGAAGAGCAGGTTTCCCTGACCCCATAGGGGGAGGAGCACTTTTTACTAGTCTGTTCACGATGTAAAGAGCTTCCAGTTCTTCCAGAGGGCCATGTGGCGCCTAGGAAGGCCCTGGGCGTTGGAGGAGGAAAGACGTACCGCCCGGCAGGAAGGGGCTAGGGCCCGAAGTTTCCTCAAAGGTGAAACCCGCAATGGTCACCGGGCTGTCTCCATGCAGTTACAAGGTTTTAAAAGTTCTCATTTAAAAAACAAAATTTCCTGGGATTAGGGGTGGAGGAATGGCACAGAGGTTAAAGCGCCTGCCTTGCAAACACATAGGCCCCGAGTTCGATTCTCCAACACCACATAAAGACGGGCGTGCTCACGCACGCCTTTAATCCCAGCACTCAGGAGGATTAGCATCAGTTCAGGACCAGCCTGGGCTACAGAGCGAGTCCTTGTCTCAAAAAAAAATTTTTTTTTTTAAAAAAGGAGGATCTCTCAAGGGATTGCTATAGATTCGGAGAATTCGCGGTGTCTTGAGTGCATTACACCCTGTCTCAAAATCAAAATGGGCTGGGGACAGAGCTCAGTGGAAGGTCCTGGGCTCCGTCACCTGTACAAAAAACCAAAAATCACTGCAGCCCGGTGCCCTGAGCTCTAGGGGGACGGATCACTCGCCCCAGGCGGGAGCACCCCAAACCCAGGCCGTGGTGTGCATCGGCACGCCGGGCAAGGGGCCATTGGAGTTACCAGCTCCTCCCGCCCCTCCCCCAGCCCCTCGAGACTCGGCTGCGCTCGTCCACGCACGACCCCACGCTCCTGTGGGCGCCTTCCCCGCCAGAGACCCCAGGGACCTGTCTCGTCTCCTGTCCGCCCTGGTCGCCTCTCACCAAACCCGCCTACCGGGGATCGCCCACGAGCGCCAGGTGCTCGCACCCAAGGCGGCCCTGCACCCACACTTGCCGCCGCGGGAGCCCGTAGGTCAGGGCGGCCCGCAAGGATCCCAGGCGTGCCCAGGCCCCAAGCCCTGGCCCTGAACCCCGAGTCGCGGCGCCGTGTCTCCTGCAGCGGGGCCCACGACACTCTCTAAGAAGAACTTTGGTTTTTAAAATTTTTCACAGTACCAGAGCGCGGAATCTCGCGCTCTCAGAAGGGGCCGCCGGCGCGTGCGCGGAAATGCGCGTGCGCACGCGCGCGCAGCGATTGGCGGCGGTGGGGGTGGGGAGCCGCGGGCTCTAGCGGTTCCGGAAGGCCCCGAGACTTCCCGAGCACTGTGAGCTGCGCAGGCGCAAAGAGGCTGGAGTGGCGGCTCCGGCGGCAGGGCGCGCCGTCTCTCCGTGCGCGGGGTCTGCATGCCCCCGCCGGAGGGGCGGGCCACCGCCAGGGCGCAGGCGCCAAGCGCGCGCCCGCGGCGGCAGTTGGGGAGGGCGCTTCCGGAAGGTTCGGGAGGCTTCTGGAAAGGCCGCCGCGCGCGCTGGGCGGGCCCGCCTCTATATAAGGGAGGCGCGGGGGCGCCGCGCCAGTTGCCTCAGCGTCCCGGAGCTGCTGGGTTGCGGGCCGTGCGGTCGTTAATCCGAGGTACGACGGTGGGGGAGGCCAGCCACGAGCGGGAAATGGGAAAGGAGACGCGGGTGGAACCGGAGCGGGGCGACGGGACTGAGCCGAGCCGGAGGAGGCCCCGGAGTCCCGGGGTCCGCGCTCGGCCTGGCTTCGGCGGCCTCCGGGCTTACGGTGCGGGTGCGGGGCCTCCGTACCGGGGCGGCAGCCATGCGGGTCCGGCGCGGCCGCCGACGCCTTGGGGAGCGCCGCCCGCCCGCCGGTTCTGTGTTTGCGCCGGCCACGCTCCCGGCCCGCAGGCCGCCCAAGGCGCGGGCGGGAGGAGCCGCCATGGCGGAGCGGCCGCCCCCGTCCGCGAGGAAGGAAGGGGAAGGACGGGTGGCGGTTGGGCCGGCGTGCGCAGAGCCGCCCGGGTCCGAGCGTGCTCCCCCGGCGTGCACATGCGCCGGCCATTGCCGCAATCCGAAATGAGGTCATTCTTTTGTCAGCCCGCCTCTCTTCCTCGGTCTCGGTCTCTCGCGTCTTTTAAGCAAAATTTGCTTCCGGAATTGGAATTTTTAGAAGGCAAGTGGAGGCCCGGCGTGCCCCTGTGCGCTCGCTGCGGGCTTACCGTCTCTCATCCCTTGATAGATGCCTGAGGAGACGCAGACCCAGGACCAGCCCATGGAGGAGGAGGAGGTGGAAACGTTTGCCTTTCAGGCAGAAATCGCCCAGTTGATGTCATTGATCATCAATACTTTCTACTCGAACAAAGAAATCTTTCTGAGGGAGCTGATTTCAAACTCATCCGACGTAAGTCTACCAGTCTAGAGCTAAATACCAATCTGAGTAACAACTTAGTCCTGGCTCTGTGTTTGACTGTTTTTTTCTTTTTCCTTACTAGGCTCTGGACAAAATCAGATATGAAAGCCTGACAGATCCTAGTAAACTGGACTCGGGAAAGGAGCTGCACATTAATCTCATTCCAAACAAACAAGATCGAACCCTCACTATTGTAGATACTGGGATTGGAATGACCAAGGCCGACTTGATCAATAACCTTGGTACTATCGCCAAGTCGGGCACCAAGGCCTTCATGGAGGCTTTGCAGGCTGGTGCAGATATTTCTATGATTGGCCAGTTTGGTGTTGGTTTTTATTCGGCGTATTTGGTTGCTGAGAAAGTGACGGTGATCACCAAACACAATGACGACGAGCAGTATGCCTGGGAGTCTTCTGCCGGAGGGTCCTTCACCGTGAGGACTGACACAGGTAGCCCCCGACATGCCCTAAGGCGGGGTCTCAGACCAGGCTAGTCCTGAACCACTTTGTCTAGGCTGGCCTGGAACTGGGCAGGTCCTTGAGCTTGCCAGACAAACACTTTAACCGCTGAAGGTGTAGGCCATTTTAGAAAAACTGGTTCATTGCTGTGGGTTGTGTGCTGCACACTGGGATGCTGTGAGATTTTTCAGTAACTTTGCCCAGTGTGAATCTTGGTTGGAGGGGAGCCTTTGCATCTGTAGTAAAATCCCTTGCTTTGCAGGCTTATTCAAAGTTATTAGATTACCTAGGTTGGGCTCAGCTCCAAAGTGCTAAGATTACAGGCCTGCACTAACTACTAGGTGGGTTTTTTGAGACAAAGTGTCACTGTAGTAGCCTAGGCTGGCCTGTCACACATCACAATCCTCCTGCCTCACATCTGGAGTGCTGGGATTGCAGGGAAGTACCACTACCATGCCCAGCTAATTTAATTCCCTTATTGCTAGGGAATTAAACTCAAGTGCTAGGCATTTTAACCACTGAGCCATTCCTTCAGCTCCGATTGTTTTTTCTGACATCCTTTTGGTTATTGATTTGAATTTGGTCCATTTCTACTATTTCAGGTGAGCCTATGGGCCGTGGAACGAAGGTTATCCTGCACCTGAAAGAAGATCAGACTGAGTACTTAGAGGAAAGAAGAATAAAGGAGATTGTAAAGAAACATTCTCAGTTTATTGGCTACCCCATTACTCTCTTCGTAAGTGTCTAGAAAACTGCAAAATGAATTGCCACGTGATGTAAAGTAACTAAGTAAATCCTTAGGCCTTAGAGCTGTTCAGAACCCAGACTTGCAGTTCGGACAAGTCTGGAACTTAGGCGATCTGTACTTAAGAGAAGGCGCATGTAATGTTAATGGGCTTTATTAGTTAATACTCAGGTTGGCAAACTTATTTGTAGAAACAAGCAAAGGCACTTATTTCAGTCTTCTTAGTGTGTATGGGACGGAGTCTTACTCCGTATTGTAGTCCAGTCATGTGCGTATGTTGTCCTTTGTTTTCATAACGTGTGGGTGAAGTAAACTCTTTTTTTTGAAGGTGGAGAAGGAACGTGACAAAGAAGTTAGTGATGATGAAGCTGAAGAAAAGGAGGAGAAAGAGGAAGACAAAGAAAAAGAAGAGAAGGAGTCTGATGACAAACCTGAAATAGAAGATGTGGGTTCTGACGAGGAAGAAGAGGAAAAGAAGGATGGTGACAAGAAGAAGAAGAAGAAGATTAAGGAAAAGTACATTGATCAAGAGGAGCTTAACAAGACTAAGCCCATTTGGACCAGAAACCCTGATGACATCACTAATGAAGAATATGGAGAGTTCTATAAGAGCCTGACCAATGATTGGGAAGATCACCTGGCAGTCAAGGTGAGTGACAAGTACTTCAGAATTCACAATTGGAAGGTGTTGGGTATGCTTTCAGTTTGGCACTTAGATTAACCTTTTCTTACTCCTGTTTTCTGGCATTCGAAGTGCTCCCGAGTGCGTGCCATGGCCATCATTCAGTAAAAGTTCTGTGGTACTTTGGTACTGAGAAAGTGAATGTGCTGTGTATGCTTTATTACAGCATTTTTCAGTTGAAGGACAGCTGGAGTTCAGAGCTCTTCTGTTTGTCCCAAGACGTGCTCCTTTTGATCTGTTTGAAAACAGAAAGAAAAAGAACAATATTAAGTTGTATGTCCGCAGAGTTTTTATCATGGACAACTGCGAGGAGCTGATCCCTGAATATCTGAGTAAGTAGGGAAGGGAAAGGACTGATTAAGATTGCCCCTGCCAGGGCTCATCGTCTAAAGGAATCTTTGCATGTTTTAGGCCTTTTTGCCTTTATATTAAGTCAGTTCCATGCTGGGAATGAATGAATAAATCTTCACCTCTCGTTTTTTTCTCTAGATTTTATCAGAGGGGTGGTGGACTCGGAGGACCTCCCTCTAAATATTTCCCGTGAAATGTTGCAGCAGAGCAAAATTTTGAAGGTCATCAGAAAGAATTTGGTCAAGAAATGTTTAGAGCTGTTCACTGAACTGGCTGAAGATAAAGAGAACTACAAAAAGTTCTATGAGCAGTTTTCCAAGAACATAAAGGTGGGTGTAGACGAATGGCCTCACTTTGTTATAATGTAGAAAGGTTCTAAAGCTTGTGCTTCATTTCAGCTTGGGATACACGAAGACTCTCAGAATCGGAAGAAGCTTTCGGAGCTGTTACGCTATTACACTTCTGCTTCTGGAGATGAAATGGTGTCCCTCAAGGACTACTGCACCAGAATGAAGGAGAATCAGAAACACATCTATTACATCACAGGTAGCGAACAGCAACTGTTAGATCTTGCATTTTAGAGACCAAAAATGTTTTTTTTTTGCCTAGGTGACATGCATAAATTAGTAATTGATTTTGATCTAGGTAAGATTCATTATCGTAAGTTCGGTCATGTCTGTGTCCTTAAAGTTGATACTAGCCAACAAGGGAAAAGTCAAGAACAGGGTCTGAAAGTAACTGTACGACGTTTCAGGTGAGACCAAGGACCAGGTAGCAAACTCAGCCTTTGTGGAACGTCTTCGGAAGCATGGCTTAGAAGTGATCTATATGATCGAGCCTATTGATGAGTACTGTGTCCAACAGCTGAAGGAATTTGAGGGGAAAACTTTAGTGTCTGTCACCAAAGAGGGCTTAGAACTTCCAGAAGATGAAGAGGAGAAGAAAAAGCAGGAAGAGAAAAAGACAAAATTTGAAAACCTCTGTAAGATCATGAAAGACATCTTAGAGAAAAAGGTTGAAAAGGTACGTAAATGCTCAACATTTCTTAATGATAACTTCTAAGGTAGCGTGTCCAGCTGTGTAGCCCGTGGGTTTGATTTTTTTCCCCTTATTTGTGGATGGGGACAAGTGGAATGCAGCAGGACCTTTCACACGGTGCTACATCCCAGCCATTTTTTTGTGTTTGTGTAGTCCAGGGCGGTCCTAAACTCAACTGTGTCCCTCAACAGGCTGGCTTTGATTTGAGCTCAGGCAATCTTCTCTACTAAAGCTTCCCGAATACTGGGATTACAGGCCTCCAGCACACCTACCTTTCTATGTGTTGTGCAGTCAACTCAGGGGCTTAAGCTTGCTAAACAGGTGCTCTGACCTCTGCATTATTTCTCCACACACACACCTTTCTTAATTTTTTCTCAACTCTTTTTTTAATGTTGAAGTGGTTTGTCCAGGCCTAAGTTCAAATTTGTGATCTACTGCCTCAACCTCTCAGCAGAGTGTTGGAATTACAGGTCTATATGATAGGGCACAAAAGCCCTTAATTTTTTTTCCAGGAACTATTTTGGACCACGTGACTGACATAAATGTGTTTTGTGTTTTGTTTATATATAATGTTACACCCACATACGTATGTTACTTGTATATATGCATATTTAAAAGTTCTATTAAATTTTTTAGTCGTGGGACTAGAGGAATGGCTCAGCAGTTAAAAATTGCTAGGTCAAGCATTAAGTACACGTTTTATTCCCCAGCACCACATAAGCCAGGTGTGATTGCATGTGGGAAACTGAGACAGGATTGCCCTGAGTCCAAGGCCACCCTGGACTCCATAGTTCAGGACCAGCCTGGTCTACAGAGCAAGACCTGTCTCAGATATTAAAATTTTCTATTGTGATATAAACTTCAAACAGGCTACAGGATGGACACCATTCTAAGGTTACTGAGGTGTTTTTGGTAATAGGGATTGAACCTAGGTCCTTCACAGTGCTTACCTACATTCCCAGTAGTTTCTGTGTTTTGAGAATTGTCTTGACGCCCAGGCTGGACTCTTAAAGTTTCTCCTGTGGTTGCTGGGATTGCGGGCCTGTACACCCTTGCCTGGCTCTGAAGTCTTAAAACTTTGGTTAATTAGTCCTTTCTTTGTAAACCATAAAAATACCTTTAATTTTTGTAAGGAAAGATAAAATTAATTATAGCCTGTGCATTTAGTGATGGTTGTATTTTATTACCAGATTTGCAAATGGTTATTTCTGAACCGTTGACTTTCTGTAGGTTTCATAGCGAAATTTGAAGGGAGGTTAAACTGGGACCTTTCTAGGCATAGTCTTGATTACCTGAGTGTTTTCTGGCTATAGGTGGTTGTGTCAAACCGGCTGGTGACCTCCCCATGCTGTATTGTCACAAGCACATATGGCTGGACGGCAAACATGGAAAGAATCATGAAGGCTCAAGCCTTGAGAGACAACTCAACTATGGGCTACATGGCAGCAAAGAAGCACCTGGAGATCAACCCCGACCACTCCATCATCGAGACCTTGCGGCAGAAGGCCGAAGCGGACAAGAACGACAAGTCTGTGAAGGACCTGGTCATCCTGCTATACGAAACCGCCCTCCTGTCCTCGGGCTTCAGTCTGGAGGACCCCCAGACGCATGCCAACAGGATCTATAGGATGATCAAGCTGGGTTTAGGTAAGCTGGGTGCCACATTGTATTGCCAGGGCCTGAAACGGATGCCTTGACCACTGAAGGAGGGATGTGGTTGCTTTCAGCTACTTGTGTTTCTCACCTTGCTTGAGAATCGTTTTCACGCTGTAAATGGGGTTGTAGTATTTTACTTAACCTTTCTTGTGGTTGTCTTCCCTAAGTGGGTATAATGAGCTAGTATATAGGACCACCTTAACGGGTGGCTCAGGCCTCAAGTCCAGCACTTCAGAAGGCTGAGGCGGGATAATTACAAATAACTTAATGTGGAAACTTTTTTTTCCTAAAAAGGAATTGATGAGGATGACCCCACAACTGATGATGCTAGTGCTGCTGTGACAGAGGAGATGCCACCCCTCGAGGGAGATGACGACACATCACGCATGGAAGAAGTGGACTAAGCTTCCTTTGGCGAAGACTTAGACCTGTTCAATGCTTTACCTTCATTCCCTCTGATAATATATTTTTAAGGATATGTTTTGTTCATCCTTTTTGTTAAGGTTTCAAGAATCTGTATGGCATGATAACTGCTTAAGGGGAAGATAAGATTTATTTCTTTTAAGTGATACTGTGATACTTCGGGCACTAAAGCAAAGCTAGCAATGCTTTTTTTCTAGTTTGACCCTGGCTTATTTTAACAGGTTGAAATAGTTTGTCCAAGACATGTAAACGTAACCTGTTGTTAACCTGTGGTCTAAAGTGTTTTAGTTATCAAGCCGGATTCCATAGTAGACCAGATCTTTGTGTCTGAAGTGTTCTAAGATAAAATGTTTAAGAGAAATTTGTTAAAATAGCTTGAGTTTGATCTTGTAGGATCTACTTTTTTAAACTTTCCACCCCCTCTAGTTACCAATTCTGCATGTGTACTACTAGTCCTCTAGACATTGGTATGTTCAAATGACTAGGTGAGAAACACCGGGCTCAGCTCCTTTTCCAAGGAAACAAAGACCTCCCTAAGTGTGTTGTAAAGTTTGAAAAGTAACTGTGAGCAAGACTTGTGAGGCTTGTGAACGGAAATGTACCCAGGTTGCATTCTACTTTAAAAGGTTAAATACAGATGACATTAAAGAGTGTGTGAGAGAGTTTTATTTTGGAGAAGGGGAGTTAGTTGGCTTTGAATATAGTAAGTCTCCCGTTAGATCCAGAACGAGTAAAGTAGGCCCAGTAGATAGAGGTGCTCGACTCTGCCTGCCCGTAGGTGGGGGCTGTCTTCCCAGAGTACACTCAGATTTGGTCAGTCTAGGTTTGTGGGATGAAGGACAGATGTGTAAGACCCAGGGAGAATGGGAGCAAGCAGTGTCATTGGAAATAAACCAGTGTCTGCATCCCTGTGCTAACAGTGCGGTTTGTTCTCAAGAGATCCAGGCTGGCCTCAGCCTTGTTGCCATGGCTGTGCTAAATGCTGGGTTTACGGAAGAGCACTGCCACACCTAGCTTCTGTTTGCTGGTACACACATTCTCACCTTTAGTTCGTTTATTTTTCTGGTGTGTGGGTTTTCCTATTTAAGCAGTGCTGGTTTCCGATCCCAAGGCCTTGTGTACGGTAGGCCAATACGCTATTCCCAAGCTACAGTGCAGCAACCTTTACCCAATACGTTCCTCACTCTGGAATTCCTTTACTTTGTAGTGTGTAAGATTTTCCTTTTTTGGACAGGGTCTTGCTGGCTTTGAACTCTAAAGTTCTGCCTCAGCAGCCCTGTTGCTAAGACTAAAGGGGTGTGCCGTCATGTCTAGTGTGTATGCTGATCAGTGTTACTCATGGCCTCCCATTTTTGAAGCAGGTTCTCACGTATAGTTCCACTGCCCAAGCTGTGAACTTGCTGATACTCCTGCCTTAGCCTCCTGCAGTGCTGGGGTCATAACTCTACCCCAGCTCTGCTGAGTGTCTACTCATTACATACCAGCTCTAACTCAGATTTTCTGGATTTCATTTTCTGGCTTAAATAGTACAGGTGTTGGCTGGATGAGTGGCACAGTGTTTAAAGCACTTGCAGGTAAGGCTCTGGGTCCAATTCCCCAGTACTACATAAAGCTGGGTGTAGTGGCCCATGGGAGGCTGAGGCATAAGGATTGCCAAATCCAAGGCTAGACTGAGCTAGAGAGTGAGCTCAAGACCAGCCTGGGCCACAGGGTGAGACCCTGTCTCAAAAGTACAGGTTTTGGGTCCCTATAGGGACTGAGAGTTGGCATGAGTCAAATCCTCAGCCCTGGGGTTGGGCAACTCAAGAAACAAGTTGGTAGCAGTTGGCATAAAGAATTTGGATGGTGGGGCCTAAAGGGAAAATGTATTTGAATACTTGTGACCGTGATTGCTCCAGGGCGCTAAGGGCAGAAGGCACTAGTTCATACCTGTAACCTCAGTACTATTAGGGGCAGGATGGTGACTTGCAGGTTAGAGCCCAACCTGGGCCATTGTGCAGCTTATGGAGCCGGTCTCAAATGAAAGGGTGAGGGATGTGCTGTAGTGCGGAGGCTTCAGGTTCATTTTTTTTATCATTTTATATATACAGAAGCCTGATGGGGTGGAGGAATGGCACGGTGGTAGCCATGAGTTGGGATTCCCCAGCAACACGCAGCGCGGTGGAGCATACCCTAGGGGCTGAGGCAGGCTGAGACAGGTGGATTGTCTTAAGTCCAAGGCCAGCCTGGGCTACATACAGAGCAAGACCCCATCTCCAAGAAAAGCTGACAGTAGGGCAAAGGAGGGGTTTTTCTCACATCTAGTGGGGTGTTAGGACGTGAAGTGACGGCTGGCGTGGCTCAATGGCTGAGTGCTTGCCTACCATGTGTGAGGCCCTGGGTTCAACTGAGGCCCTTGGCGCCATTGAATCTCTGGCTGGAGGAATGGCTCAGTGGTTAAAGGTTAAAGTGCTAAGTCAAGCACTAAGTACCCAAGTTTGATTCCCCAGCACCACATAAACCGGATGTGGTGCCACATGCCTGTGATCCCAGCACTTGGGAGGCTGAGACAGGAGGATTACCATGAGTCCAAGGCCAGTCTGGGCTCCATAAGTGGGGTTCAGGACCAGCCTGGACTGCAGAGCCAAGACCCTGTCTCAAAAAAAAATCTTTTGAGGTCAAGATCTACTTGAATTCAACTCCACAAACACACACGATAGCTTAAAGACACTCAGCCTCCCAGAGTTACTGAGAAGGCGCTAGGGCAAGTAGGTCCCATAGTCTCGGCATTCTGGAGGCTTGGGAAGACAGTTTGAGGCCTTCGGGAGCCAATATCTCCTGGAGTGGTGGGGGGCTGGGGGGGTCGTTCAGGTAGGGGACTGGGAAGGACACAACCTAGAGTGAGAGCCCAGAGTTCAATTCCCAGTACCAAGCCAAGACAGGTTGCCAACTCATAACCAAAAGTATCTGGGCATGGCACAATGGTCTTTGTAATCCCAGCACTCTGGAAGGCACGTGTTAAGCCTGGCCTGGGTAATTTAGCAAGACCTGATTTCAATCAAGAGAGGGCACTTCTGTGCTGAGAAGGGCCTGCCGCATGCTAAACAAGCATTCCACTGAGCTAGAAACCACCTGGGCCCTTGCTTTTGGGATCATTTATTCTTGAGACAGGGTCTCATTCTGTTGTCCGGCCCGCTGACGCTGAACTCGCTGTGGAGCTCAGGCTGGCCTTAGGCTGCTGGCATTCCTCCCGCCTCAGCCTCCTGAGTGCTGGGATTACAGGCAGGTGTCACCACGCCCGCCTTAGTGAGGTGCTGGAGAATCCAACTTGGGTACTTGGCACTTTAACCGCTGCGCTGCGCCCTTTCTCCAGTCCCTGGGATCGTCTTTGAGATCCAGGTCTCCCTATGTCAGACTGGTCTTGACCTTGGCTCAAGTGATCCTCCTGACTCAGCCTCCCAAGTGCAGGGATTACAAGTGTACCACTGCTCAGGGTTGCTGGGAGTCTTGACTTTTTACAGCCTCAGCCCTTTTAAAAATTTTTTTCTTCCTTGCCTTAGCAAGCACAAGGCCCTGGGTTTGATTCCCCAGTACCACATAAACCGGGCCTGGTGGCACAAACCTATAATCCCAGCACTCGGGAGGCTGAGGCAGGAGGATTGCCCTGAGTCCAAGGCCAGCTTGGGCTCCATAGTGAGTTCAGGACCAGCCTGGGCTGAGCAGCAATACCCTGTCTCAAAACAAATTTATTTTTCTGTTCTGTAGTCGAAGCTGCTTCTGAACTCACTAGACCAGGCCGGCCTTAAACTCAAGGCAATCCTGCTGCCTCAGCCTTTACGCCAGTTTATGTGGTGCTCGGTAATCAAACCCAGGGCCTTGTACTTGCTAGGCAAATACTCTACAGAGAGCTCTGTGGCTGGGCTCAAATTTGTGACCCTCCTGTGTCAGCCTCCTGGAGCACCAGGGTTACAGGTAGACGCTGCCGTGCCGGGGCTGACCCCCTTTTGTGGCACCGTGGCAGAACTGCAAGGGTTGTCGTTGCAGGTCTGCCACTTCCCGCCGGCCTGCCGTGCCTGGAGCTGAGAGTCCTGCCTGTTCCCCGCTAAGGGCTTCACGTGGCCGGCACTGGACTCTAACTCAGCGCTTGAAAGAACAGCTGGTACATATAACTCATTCTTCCTTCCTGTGTGGATGGCAATTTGTGTCAATTTCATGTCATTGGGGAAATTTTGTTTCCCCCACATGATTCCTCCCTTTTTTTCAGACAAAGAAGGTCTTGCTCTGTAGTTCAGACTGGTCCTGCACTACACTATGTAGGCCAGGCTGGCCTTGAACTCATGACTGTCCCCCTGCCTCAGCCTCTGAGGACTTGGATTACAGGTGTGCACCACCACACCCAGCTAATCTTTATGTGGCACAGGGGAATCAACCCAGGGCTTTTCTTCACATGCTAGGCAAGTGCTCTAAGCACTGAAACCTGCACCTAGCACCTTGTTCCCCTTTTATAAATAGCTTTTTTTTTCTTTTGAGACAGGGTCTCACTCTGTAGCCCAGGCTGGTCCTGAACTCACTATGGAGCCGAAGATGGCCTTGAACTCAGGGCAATCCTCCTGCCTCAGCCTCCCGAGTGCTGGGATTACAGGCGTGCGTCCCCACGCCCAGTTTACGTGCTGCTGGGGAATCGAACTCGGGTAGCTGATGCTTGCTAGGCAAGTGCTTTAACTTTCGAGGCAGGCGCCATAGCCACTGACTTCGTCCCCAATACGTTCCCCTTTTCTAAACCTAGTTTGAAAGCAAGGTTGCAGATTCCTCCGCAGGAAGCAGCATCGATTTGCCTCCCTGGGAAGAGCCTTCCAGGAAGCCACCCTTGGGTGAGTCACCGGGTATTAATAGCACACCGTGATCTGAACAAAGATTCCATTATGTTACCGCAGAGCCGAAGGGCTGCATGGTGCTGTCGGCTCGGAACACACACCGTCGCCTTAGGAAAGCCCTTCAAGGCTGCAGCGCGTGACCACCAGAAGCACTAGAGCCAGAAATGGGATCCAAAAAGAAGAACATTATTATCTTGTTTCTCTATTTTGGTTTACTAAGGATCAAGCCCGGGGCCTTCACACTGAGCTATACCCCAGCCCGTTTCTTTTTTTCTCTCTCTTCTAGCTCCTCAGCTGAGGATCTCGAAGCTGGAGGCAGGCAGCTCCCTGTGGGTCAAAGGGCTTGGAGCACCTTCTGGAGCACAAGGCCCCCCAAGATCTCATCCTCTCAAAGGCACCCAAGAATGGCTAGCATGGCGGGAAGCGGGGTGCAGGGCAGGCAAGGTGCAGCACTGGGAGGGAAGGAGGCAGAGCGGGAAGGGGCTGCGCCTGTGGTCCGGGGTGTACACGCAGGGCCTTTCCTCAAGATGCTGCCTGCAGGTGGAGCCACACCCCTGTGTTGCCATGGAGATCCCTGACCTCACACAGGCCAGTCTGCAGCACCCTCCCTCCCTGCTAGAGTTGGTGATCACTCTGTGAGCAAAATGGACACCCCCCCAAGCAGGTAAGTCAGGGAGAGTCCCGTGGCGTCCTGCACCTCAAGGGGCCTACAGCCCTGGACTCAGTTGCTCTTTATTTCATTTATTTTCAGTACTGGAGATCGAACCCAGAGCTTTTGCACCCAGCCCTTTTTAATTCATTTTATTTTTGAAACAGGGTCGCACCCTGCAGCCCAGGCTGGTCCTGACCTCACTATGGAGCCCAGGCTGGCCTTGGACTCAGGACAATGCACCTGCCTGAGCCTCCCAAGTGTGGGATTACAGGCGTGTGCCACCACACCTAGCTTTATGTGGCGCCGGCGAATCTAACTCAGGTACTTAGAGCTTGCTAGGCAAACGCTTTAACCACTGAGCTATTCTTCCAGCCTAGCCAAGCCCTTTTTAAGGAAATATGTTTCTTTGATTTTTTTGAAATAGCTCCTTGCTCTCCTGTCCAGGCTGGTCCTGAACTCACAATGTAGCCCAGGTTGGCCTCAAATTCACAGCAATCTTCCTGCTTCCGCCTTCCCCGCACAGGTGGGCACTACCACGTACGCATGGTTGTGTGGGCTAAGGAACCGAACTGAGGGCCTCGTGCTTGATTGGGAAGCACTTTAACTGCTGTGCCATTCCTCCAGCCCTTTTATTGTTTTGAGACAAGGTTTTGCTAAGTCACTAAATAGCCCAGCTTGGATTTGAACTTGCAATTCTCCTCCTGCCTCAGTCCCCCAGAAAGCTGGGATTAAAGGCCTTTGCCCTTGTACCCAGCCTTCATTTGCTGTGTATAGACAGGATGTCACTCTAGGCCAGGCTGGTCCTGAAGTCACTAGCCCAGCCTGGCCTTGAACTCAAGGCCATCCTGTCTCAGCCTCTTGAGTGCTGGAATTACAGGCGTGCACCATACCCGACTCATCTTTTAAAACTTATTTTTATTTGCATATCACGTCCTTTTCCCCTTCCTGGCTAATTTTTATGTAATGCTGGAGAATCAAACCCAGAACTTTGAGCATGCTAGGCAAGCGCTTTAGCCACTGAATTGTGCCTCCAGCCCTTCAGTTGTTTTAAATAAGTTTCAAATTAGGCCCCAGCTGGGCCCGTGGAGCCCCTCCCGTGAGTTAGCACCACCCCCTCCCAAGGCCCTCAGGGGCCAATTCCCGGCTACGCTGGAAGATGGTGGGGCCTCGGGCTGGAGACCAAGGAAGTGCGGTCAACACGGGTCTCCTGCAGGTGCGGCTCCTTTTCTGGAGCGCGGGGCAGGCTGGGAAGGGCAGGCGGCCCGAAAGCTGGCCTTCAGCTCCAACACCACCGCCACCAGGGTGGAGGCCGAATTCATCCGAGGAGGCGGGTGTCCCTGACTTTCAGGGGTAAAGATACAAACTCATGTGCAGACCTGCAGGCCGAGGCGACCTTGGTGAGTTCAGATAGCCGCCATCCCAGCATTCCTCCACGGAGCTGTGAAGAGGGCCTGGGCAGGGGCAGGAAGCCTGAGTTGATCGTGCCTTCCGGCTGGGCTGAAGGTGGGGCCCCCTGCGTACCCCTGGAAACCCAGAGCGTATTCTACATGTGATGGGAATTCTTGGATTAGCCTGGTTATAAATGAGAAACTACCCTGCCTAGACAATTTTAGGGAAACTTTATCTCAAATCTACTGGGAGCAAAGCTAAGCACTTGAAGTGCTTGCCTGAGCAGCACAAGGCCTTGAGTTCAATTCCTCTACAAGTTATAATTAGCCGGGCATGGTGGCTTAAGCCTATAATCCCAGCACTCAGGAGGCTGAGGCAAGAGGATTGCCTGAGTTCAAGGCCAGCCTGCTGGGCTACATAGAGAGTTCAGGCCGGCCTGGACTGCAGAGCAAGATCCTGTCTCAAAAATAAATGAATAAAATAAAATGGATTAGGAATGTATCTCAATGTGAAGGCCCTGGGCTTGCTCCCTAGTACCAGAGAGAAAAAAAAGGGATCTCAATGCTTCCTTTGTAGACATAAGCCCCGACCCCACCCGCAGGCCTGGCTGCCGACTTTGCTCTGAACTATGCGGTTTTCTGATTTTTTGAATTTGTGATCTGATGGATCCTAATAAAAGTCTGGCTTGGGCTGGAGGAATGGCTCAGCGGCTAAAGTGCTTGCCTAGCAAGTGCTAAGTCAAGCGCTAAGTACCCGAGTTAGATTCCCCAGCAGCACATGAATCAGGCGTGGTGGCGCACACCTGTAATCCCAGCACGCAGGAGGCTGAGGCAAGATTGACCTGACTCGGGGTGAGGGGGGAAAAAAAAGATTGACCTGACTCTAAGGCCAGCCTGGAAGTTCAGGACCAGCCTGGGCTACAAACAGAGACCCTGTCTCAAAAAAAAAAAAAAAAAAAGCCTGCTTTTCAGAGAGGCTGGCTCCCAAATTCATGGTTTAATGACCTTCCATATGGCAAAAAAGCTTTCATCTGAGATGTTTGTCCTTGAAGCGCTTGGCCAGGGATAGCTGGAAACTTGTGTTTCCCATTTCTTCTGTTCTCTCTTCACTCTGATGGTGTGCTGTGCCGAAGCTTTTTCTTTTTTTCTTTTGAGACGGGGCCTGGACTGGTCCTGAACTCATGGAGCCCAGGCTGGCCTTGGATTCAACAATCCTCCTGCCTCGGCCTCCCTAACACTTGGATTACAGGCATGCACCATCATGTCCGGCTTTATCTGGTGCTGGGGAATCGAACTCAAGGCCTTGCATATGCTAGGCAAGTGCTTTAACCGTTGTGCCATTCCTCCAGCCACCCCGGCCCCCCCTGTTTTTTTTGAGACTGAGTCCGGGCTGGTTCTAAACTCACAGTAGCCCAGGTTGGCCTCAAACCCACAGCAATCCTCCTGCCTAGCCTCCTGTGTGCCATGAGCTGGGATTATAGGCATGTGCCACCCACACCCAGCTTTGGAATTGTTTTTCTGACCTCCTCCTCTGTGTTTTCATTGTTGTTGTCGAAGAATCTTTTTGGAATCTGTTAGTTCCAGGAGTCTTCTGCTGGAGTTTGGGCATCTCCTGTGTACAGGGTCACGTCACTGGCGCATAAGGACAGTTCGACTTCCCCCTTTCCTGTGCGTAGGCCCCTCACTGCATTCTCTTGCTGGATTGCTCCGGCTAAGGTTTCAAGCACTGTGTGGAACCACAGTGCAGAGAGTGGACACCCTTGGCTTGTTCCTGATTTGGGGGAAATTCTTTCAGGTTGTCCCAGTTTAGGATGATGATGTCAGTAGGATTGTTATTAATTGCTCTTACCAACTTGAAGCAAGATCCTTTTTTTTTTTCTGTAGAAAAAGCAGTTTGTCTTATTTATTTATTTTGAGACAGGGTCTCACTCTGAAGCCCAGGCTGGTCCCGAGCTCACTTTGTGGCCCAGGCTGGCCTTGGACTCAAGGCAAAACTCCTGCCTCAGTCTCTCCAACGGTGGGATTACAGGCGTGCGCCGCCACGTGCAGCTTTCTGTGGTGCTGGGATCTAGCTCAGGGCCTCACGCTTGCTAGGCCAGTGCTTTAACCGCTGTGCCGTTCCTCCAGCCCCCAGAAGGTACTTTATTAAGAAAAAAATATAGGAGGAGGAAAGAAAGGGGTGAGAGCTTCTGCTAGCCAGAGAGGGACCTGGGAATGTGGTTGCCCAAGGCACAATCCTTCTGCACCTGTTTTTATGGGGATGTTGTATTTTGTCAGATTTTTCTGCTTCTAGTGAGATGACCACGGATCTTGGTTCTTTTGTTGATGTGTTACATTGATTTATGATTGTTGAACCAGCATTGCGTCCCTGGCGTTAGAAACAGCTCGTAGTTTGCCTGTCCAGACAAAGTGGACATGGGAGACACCGAGGGGAGAGTATGAGGCTTTAATTATCTTTCTGCAAAAAGGGCGACCTTCCCACGTGCCAGTGAAGGAAGGCACACCCAAAATATGTCAGGTGGCAAGTTAAATTCCTAGGTCACAGGTCCCGCCCCCTGCCTTTTCCTATTGGCAGGATGCACAGTCTTCCCGGTAAGATCCAAGGCATTGGCTCAGGACCAAATTTATCACACCGCTATGACCTTGATCCCTCCTCCCCTCTTCCGCATTTGTCTGGTCACCTGGTCAGGTAAAGCATGCAAAAATTTAAAGATCCGCCATCTTTACCTTGGACAATATGTCACTGTTGCCGTTAGGTGGCGCTCACACTGGGATGAAGCCAACTTGATCATGGTGTATGATCTCTTTAATAATTTATTGTGGGGTGAGGGGACCGGAGGAATAGCTCAGTGGTTGAAGCCTTGCCTAGCAAGGTCAAGACTCTTGAGTTCAATAGGAGGCTTGCCGTGAGTTTGAGGACGGCCTGGGCTCCATACAGAGTTCAGGACCAGCCTGGAGAGCAGAGTGAACAGTGTCTCAAAAAAAAAAAAAAAATTGTTACATTTTGTTTGCAAGTATCTTAAGATTTTTTTTTTTTTTTTTTTGAGACAGTGTCTCACTCTGTAGTCCAGGCTGGTTCAGAACTCACTATGTAGCCCAGGATGGTCTTGAGCTAGCTCATGGCAATCCTCCTGCCTCAGCCTCTTGAGTGCTGGGATTATAGGTGTGCACTACTACATCCAGTTTTGGATTGTATGTAGGTTTTCAAAATAACTTCCTCTAGGGGCTGGAAGAGTGACTCAGTCGTGGTGCACACCTGTAATCCCAGCACTCACAAAGCAGAGGCAGGAGGATTGCGGTGAGTCCGGTGCTAACCTAGGTCACTTACACAGTGAGTTCAGGACCACCCTGGGCTACAGAGTGAGACCCTGTCTCAAAAATCTTTTTGTTATAATCCTTTGGATTTCAACACAGCCTGTTGTGGTTTCATCTTTTTCCCTTTTCTTTTCTTTCTTTCTTTTCTTTCTTTCTTTTTTTTTTTTTTGAGACAGGATTTCATTCTGTAGTCCAGGCTGGTCCTGAACTCATGGTGTCACTGTGGAGCCCAAGTTGGCCTCAAATTCCCAGCTTCTTCCCCAGCCTCCTGAGTGCCCAGGTGATAGGTGTGCCCCTCCTCGCCTGGCTTCTGAGGCCTGGGCAGGCCACTGGGGGCCTTGCGTTCGCTAGGCAGATGCTTTAACCAATGGGCTATGCCTCAGCCCTATGTTGTTTCTATATTTTCTTTTGCTGTTGATTTCTAGCTTCATTTCACTGTGATCTACAGGGAATGATTTCAATTCTTTTGTTTTTATTTATTGTGGTTGGGATCTGGGATGTCCCCCAAAAGCCTCATGTACTTAGATGTTACAGATTGTCTATGGAACCGTGACATGTGCTGTTGGAGCCTGGTGTGGAGGGGTGGATTGCAGGCACGTAGATTGGACTACAGGCATGTGGTGGAGGGCTGCCACACCTTCCATGCCTGGATCCTGGAGGGGCCCATCACAGGGACGGGGACCTGGAAGGATACGATTGCTGCTACCTTCCTCTTGGACTAGAGGACATTGGGCTTGATGGGAGGTGGCTTCCTGTGTGTGATGCCGTGAGAAGCCACCTCCACCTCTGCCCCTGCCATGTACTTCATTGTTGCCAGCCACCCCTTATGGAGTGTGACCTTCTGAAACTGTGACCTAAAATCTTTCCTCCCCTAAATTTGTGGATGTCAGGTATTGAGCCCCTGCAACAAAAAAAGTAAGACAGATTATTTAAGCATGTTTTATGGCCAAGGATAGAATCTATTTTAGGAAAAGTCCTGTATGCTGCTGAGAAAAACATGTATTCTGTTGGCATTGGACAGACACTCTGGATGTCCCTTAAGTCCATTTGCTCCTTGGCGGGATTTAGCTCTGATGCTTCTGTGTTGGTTTTTCCTGGCTGAACTCTCTGTGAGTGTGGGGTATTGAAGTTCACTACTGTGAATTATATGGGGATCTACTTGACCTTTCATGCCTGGTAGTTTCTGTTTTGTGTAATTGAATGAACCTACATTTGGCTCCAGATGTTTATAATTGTGAGCTCTTCCTGTTGGTTTCGGTTGTTTGTTTTTAGTACTGGGAATTGAACCCAGAACTTCACACAAGTGAAGCAAGCATTCTGCCACTGAGCAACATTCCCAGGCAGCTCTTCCTCTTGGATTGTACCTTTTCCCAGTGTGTAGTGTCCACGTTTGTTCCTGCTGATCTGTTTTGAAGTCTGCAGTGTCTGAGAACAGTACAGCTGTTCCTGGTTGTTTCCGGGCTCAGCTAGCACGGAGTATTAATTTCGATCCTTTTACCTTCAGTCTGTGTGCTTCTTGGTGGGTGAATTGTGTGTCTTGCAGACAACAAATGGTTGGGTTTTGTTTTTTGATCCTCTGTACTAGTCTGTATCTTTGGATTGCTGAACTAAGGCCATTAACATTGAGAGTAATGACTGTAAGATTTTTAGAGAATCCTGTCATTGTCTTGTTTTTTTCTCAAGAGTTTCTTTGTCTTAAGAATTTTTACGTCTTCAATTTTCAGGATTGCTGGCTACAACAACCTGGGTTAACATTTCCTTCTCACTTTTTCTTTTGTTTCTTTGAGGCAGGGTCTCGCTCTGTGGTCTAGGCCACTCTTGAGCTGACTGTGTAGCCCAGGCTGGCCTTGGACTCAGTCCTTCTGCCTCAGCCTCTGCTTGCTGGGATCACAGATGTGACCCACTGCAGCCAGTTTATGTGGCGCTGGGGAATCAAAACCAGGCCTTGTGCTTGCCAGGCAAGTGCTTTAACAGCTCTGCTATTCCTCCAGCTCCAGTATTTGCTTTTTTTTTTTGAGACAAGATCTTGCTCTGTAGTCCAAGCTAGTCCTGAACTCACTATGTAGTTCAGGCTGGCCTCACACTCATCAATCCTCCTGCCTCAGCCTCTGCATGTTGGGATTACAGGTATGGCCCACCGCAGCCAGTTTATGTGGCGCTGGGGACTCAAACTCAGGGCCTTGAGCTGTCTAGGCAGGCACTTCACTGCTGAGCTATCCCTCCAGCCCCACTTGCTTTCTTTTAAAGCTTACAAGATTTCGTTCCAGGCTTTCCTGGCCTTTAAAGTTTATATTGAGAAATCTGCATTTATTCAGATTAACTTGACTTGGTAGAATGATTTCTGTTTTTCTCTCACTGCTTTTAATATTCTTTGTGTTGAATTTCTGAGGTTTTGATTATGATGTGTCGTGGAAGGTTCTTTTCAGGTCAAGGTTATTTAGTGTTCCATAAACATCTTGTACCTAAGTGTTCCTTTTCCTACAATAGATTCGGGAATTTTTCTGTCATGATTTTAGTGAATAAATTCTTTATATCTTTGTGCTGTCTTCGGCTCTTTCTCCTCCACACATGATTCTGAGGTTGGCGTTCTCTCTCTCTCTCTCTCTCTCTCTCTCTCTCTCTCTTTCTCTCTCTTTCTCTCTGTCTCTTTTAGCATACAGCTTATAGTATTTATTTAAAGACAGGGTCTTGCTGTATAGTCCAGGCTGGTCCTAAAATCACTATGTACTCATGGCAGTTCTCCTGCCTCAGCCTCCCCAGGGCTGGAATTACAGGTGTTTGCCACCTTACCTAGGTAATCTTTTTTGTGGTGCTAGGGAATCAAACCCAGGGCCTTGCACGTGCTGGGTAAGTGCTTTAACCACCAACCGATGCTGGGGTTGGTTCTCTCCGAGTCATTCAGCAGCTGTTGTATCCAGCTACTTTGCTCACTTCTAATTTTGGCGTCATGGCTGATGATGGCATTAATTTCCTCAGCCTTGTCTTCAAGGTCTGAAATTCTGTCCTCACAGCGTTCAAGCCACCTTCCCCAGCTTTTTTTCTCCACTATTTTTATTAATATAAAAATGTAATACATGGTATTTACAATGAATTTGGGTGTTTCATACACCTATGTATCACATCGACTTCACAATCCCTTCTCATCTTACCCTCCCACCCCCTCCCTGTCCCTTCCCCCAGCTCCAGCTATCACTTCATATGGTTCCAAAGAATGTCTGTGTTCTGGGTTTTCCAAGTCTGAGAAACCATATGGAGTTTAACATGTTAATCTTCCGCGCCTAAGTCATTTCACTCAAGTCACCACTCGACCCCAGCTTCCTATTCCTCTAATGGGTTCGCAGTAGTCAAATCTTGATATCTCCTCTCTGAATCCAACCAATCCCTTCATTGGGATATTCACCAAAAGTTTTTTTTTTCCATATTTTCCTACATCTTTGTTGTTATTGTTAAACCTGGCCTTACCCACCAGTTCACACTAGAAAATAATTATAAGCATGTAGTTCAAAAGGATAGTTAATTTGGGAAAAAGAAAAAATAATAAATAAAATTCAATTGCCTTAGCTGAATACTGGAAGGTACATATTTGTACATTCACAAGGTTATGTTTACATCAATCAGTTTCCTTAGGATAAACTTTCATTAGTGACCTAATAAGTGAATTGCTACAACAAAACAAAGTTAAAACTATATCACATTGCTACATTAAATGAACAAATCTATACCACATAAATATACTTAAAGCAACAGACATGTAGGCAAATCTAGTTATTTAATTTCCTAACTTTCATATCTTATTTACTCATATTTCACTGATTACTAACCTACTTTTTTCTCAGCTCATTCTCCTCCAGCTGTTGTCACTTTTTCTCTGGGGTCATTGGTATCGCTGGTCTCCCTTACACTGTCCAAGTTTCCTTTAAGTATTTTCTGCAATACTGGCTGCAAATTCCTTTAAGCTGTCTGTGTCATGGAAAGTTTTAAGTTCTCCCTTTAAGTTAAAAGATAATTTTGCTGGATATAGCAGTCTTGGCTGGCATCTATGTTTTTTTAGTGCTTGGATGACATTGCTCCACGATTTCCTTGCTTTTAGAGTTTGGATTGAAAAATCTGCCGCTATCCTGATAGGTTTATCTTTGTAGGTCGCCTTCTGTTTTTCTCTTACCGCTTTTAGTGTTTTCTCTTTGTGTTGGATTTCTAGAATTTTAATTATGACGTGTTGTGATGAGGATCTCCTCTGATCAAAGTTGTTTGGTGTTCTATATGCCTGCAAAAGTTCCATGTTCATTTCTCTTCTTAGACTTGGGAAATTTTCTTCCATTATTTCATTAAACATGTCCTTTAAGCCTTTTGTTTCATCCTCAGTCTTCTCCTCGATTCCCATAATTCTGAGGTTGTTTCTCCTTGAATCGTCTGTCAGTCGTTGTAATGACTCACTTTCTTTATTTACTTTGTATTCTTCATGGCCTGTATGTTGCAGCTTAGACACTTTATTTTCTAGGTCTGACATACTATTCTGAAGTTGTTTAAAGTGGTTGCTTATTGTTACCTGTGTGTTTTTCATTTCCTGAATATCTGCATTTAATTTTTCTATATCCCTGTTGTGTACTTCTCTAATTTCTTCTTTTGTCTTCATTATCTTCTGGTATATTTCTTCTCTGGTCTCCTCTAGTTGCTTTTCAAGGCTTGCTTTTTGCTTATCTATGTGTTGGTGTAGCTCTTCTGCTGTCTGTTTAATTTTCTGCTTTTATTCCCGTTTTAATTCACTGAATTTCTGGGCCCAGAAGTTGCCATCATTTTTGCCATATTCATCTGTATTTACCCTGACTTCATCTCCTGGGGTTTCAGGTCTTTTTGTAGGAGATGTGTGCCTGCGCCTCCCCAATTCTTCTTTGGTCTCCTCTAATTCCTTTCAAGGCTTGCTTTATGCTTAGCTAAGTGTCCTTGTAGTTCTCGCGCTGTCTGATTTATTTCCTTCTTTGCTTCCCGGTTTAACTCCGCCTTTAACTCCTGCTTTAATTCACTGACCATCTGGGCTCAGAGGTTAACATCATTTTTGTCCTTTTCTTTGGGTTCTGCAGTTTCAGCGCCCCTTGCACCCTCCCCTGGGGAGTCAGATCTTTTTGCATAAGATTTGTTACCACGTTTCCCATGGTACTGCTACCTCTGACTGTCTCTGGTGCGCAGGAAAAGAGAATAGCTCCTGCTGATGTCACTGCCTGCGAAGGCTGTTGAGCCCCAGTTCTGATCTGGGATCCCGGGGCCTTTTCTAGGGGGGCGCACACTGCGTTTGTAGTACACACACCCGCGGGTTGATGCTTCTGAGGCCGCCCGCAGCCAACGATTCCCACTGGTCCGGTCCGCGCTTACCTCGGGCTGAGGCCTGGCCTCCGGACCTTGTTTGAGATCCGTGGGTGCCGGCAGCGCGGGCCGCCGAGTGGGCTGCCTCTGCCCCGCCCACACCTCTTCTCCCGTGGCTCCCTCCTCTCCAGCTCGGTTCAGTCAGATGTTCAGGAGCGATCCTCCGCCCGCCGCTGCCTGCCCTCTGCCTCCGGCCGAGGTGGCTTCCTGGACTGCGGGGATTTATTTTTTCTTTCCCTCCGGTTTTGATGGTCCTTCGGAGGGGGATTTATTTTTTCTTTCCCTCCGGTTTTGATGATCCTTCGGAGTGTCTGGCCTCCCGCTGGTCGCCTTTCAGTTTCTGGGGATGCGCCTCTCTTTCCTAGCTACACCAAACACGCTTTTTCTAACTATTTTCTTGACTTTCTAAGTGAGTTGCTGAGGAGACTTTGTGCAGTGCTGTTACTCAGCCGCCGTCTCGGCCGGAAGCCCCTTCCCCAGCTTTCAGGTGAAGCTTTTATATTCTGAACGTTAGTTTTCAAATTTTCCACTTTATCAAGATTCTCCTTCGTGTCTTGCATTTCCTAGTCTCCCTGAGCCACCTTTCGTGTCTCTTACAAGCTCAGCAGACTTTGTACTCAGGGCCGTTTGTTGTTCCTCTTTAAACCTGTTGATCATTACGTGCATTTCTTCAAAAATGTCTTGTTTGAGGCCTGGAGGAACAGTTCAGTGATGAAAGCGCTCGCCTAGTAAGCTCAAGGCCCTGAGTTCACTCCCCCAGCACCACACAAGCCGGGCGTGGTGGCGCACGCCTGTAATCTCCGCACTCAGGAGGCTGAGGCAGGAGGACTGCTGTGAGTTCGAGGCCAGCCAGGGCTCCGTAGTGAGGATCTGTCTCAAAAATATAAAAAGTCTCGTCTGAACTGTCTGCAGAAGCCGACTGGTCTGATTGGTTTGGACTTCCTTTCCCGTGCGTATTCGCTTGCGTGGCTCCCCGTGGCTCCGTGGCCAAGGCACGGGGACGGCCCGGCCACCTTGCGAGGTGGCTCAGAACCTGAGTGCTGCTGGCCGTGCGCTGGGTTTGAGTTGGAAGTGGGCGGGGCCGCTGAGCCCCACAGACTCCCAGGGTCCCAGCCGCACCCCGCGGCAGCTCAGCGGGGCCCTCTCTCCCCTCTCTGCTGCTGTCTCTTGTGCCTGTTCCTTTCTAGGCACTCGTGAAGCGCGTTCCTGAGGGCTGGAGGAAGAGCACAGTGGTTAAAAGTATGTCCCCCGAGGCCCTGTCGGGTGGCCCACACGTATGTGGCCTGCCTGTGGCTTTTACCCTCCACAGTGCAGATGTGGGCTCTTGTCAAAATGGCTTCTACCCCACCCACCTCCCCCCCCCCCGCAAAAAAATTAGAACAGAAAAGATAAGGGGCTGGAGGAACAGCTCAGCTGTTAAGGCATTTGCCCAGCAAACTCAAGGCCCGCGGTTCAAATCCCGAGCACCACATAAATGAGGTGTGGGGGTGCACGCCAGTAATCCCAGCACTTGGGAGGCTGAGGCAGGAGAATTGCTGCGGGTTCAAGGCCAGTTTGAGCTCCATAGTGAGTTCAGGATCAGCCTGGACTGCAGAGTGAGACCCTGCCTCAAAAAAAAAAAAAAAAAAAAGGCTCCTTGCCGATGTCACTCCCTCCTGTGGCCGCCTCCGCCTGCTGGCCGTTTGTAGGGGGAGCCCCTAGTGTGTTGGCAGCTTGCATGACCTGCTGCTGGTCATTTCCCCAGTCAGGGCCGCTGGTGTGCGTTGGTGCCCGCAGCTGCCCCCTCGGGCTCTGCAGCAGCCAGCGGCTGGCAGCCCTCTCCAGGTGGGCTGGTGGCTTCCCCAGGCGGGCGCGTTCCTAAGCCTCTGACGTGAGTTTAGGATTTCCAACTTTCTGCGGCCTCTCCATGCTCAGTTGAGCAGGTACGATTTTCACTCTGTCTCAACTTTTCCTTTCTTTTCCTTTCCTTCTTTTACTTTTCTCCTTTAAGACAGGGTCACGCTCTGCAGTCCAGGCTGGTCCTGAGCTCACTTTGTAGCCCAGGCTGGCCTCGGACTCACGGCAATCCTCCTGCCTCAGCCTCCTGAGTGCTGGGATTACTGGGATTACATCCATACCTGGATTTATGTGGTGCTGGGAACTTGAACCCAAGGCCTTGTGCTTTCTCGGCAAGTGCTTTAACCGCCTTGCCATTCCTCCAGGCCTGCCCTGTTTGTAAGTGTGCCGGGGAAATGAACCCAGGGCCTTGGGCATGCTGGGCAGGTGTTTTAACCCCTGAGCTCCAGCCCAGCCCCTCCCTTTAATTCGTTATACATAGTTGGGCATGGTGCCATGTGCTGTAATCTCAGCACTTGAGAGGCTGAGGCAGGAGGATGGCCGCGAGGCCGGTCTAGGCTCATAGTGAGTTCAAGACCAGCTGGAGTACAGAGCAAGACCCCATTTCAGTAAATAAATTGATCTTTGTCTTATTTATTATACCTCAGAATATTTATATTAAAAACTGTCTGAGCCAGGCCCATGGTACAGACCTGTAAATCACAGCACTCTGGGAGGCGGAGACGGGAGGATCGCAAGTTTAAGCTCCGTCCACACAATTCAGGGACTAAGCAAGATCCTGTCTCAAAATCAAAAATAAAAATGGGCTGGGATGTAGCTCAGGTGAAGGCCCTGCGTTCGTTCCCAGCACTGAAGAGAAAAGACCAGGCGGCTGGAGGATGGCCCAGTGTGTGAGGCAGGTACCTGGCAGGTGCTACGTCAGGCGCCGAGTACCCGGGTTCAATTCCCCAGCACCATGTAAGCCAGGCATGGTGGCACACATCTGTAGTCCCAGCACTCTGGAGGCTGAGGCAGGATTGCCATGAGTCCAAGGCCAGCCTAGGCTCCGAAGTGAGTTCAGGACCAGCCTGGGCTGCAGAGCGAGATCCTGTCTCAAAAAAAAAAAAAAGAAAGAAAGAAAGACAAGCGAAGAGAAAAGAGAAAAGCCAGGCGCGGCGGGGAGCCTCTCCCTCTCCCCTGTGCGCGGACCCGGCTTCAGCCCTAACAGTGTAAGGGGACGGGAAATCTGGTCAGCATCATTTCAAATAGAAAGATGTCAGTCTTAGAGAAATTGATTTTGGAAAAAAAAAACCTGTGATGTGTTGATGTGTGCCCCGCAGTGCCCCCTGCAGGTTCCTGCTGTGTAAAGGGTAGAGTGCTTTTCTCTGGGGGTCCACTTTCCTGGCCTGTTTCTTGCTTTGTAGGTCTTGAACCCAGGGCCAGAAGCCAGCGCGATATCAATTTACTGCTGAACTTCATTTACACTCTCCACATGCTCCCTTTTTCTTTCTTTCTTTTTTTTTGAGACAGGGTCATCTTACCCTGCCTCAGCCTACCTGAGTGCTGGGTTTACAGGTGTGCGCCACCTCCCCAGGTTTGTGTGTTGCTGGGCCTTCTGCTTGCTAGGCAAGTGTCTAACCACTGTCTATTCCTCCAGCCCTACACTCTTTTTCGGGGCTCACTATGGAGCCCAGGCTGGCCTTGGACTCAGCAATCCTCCTGCCTCAGCCTCCTGAGTGCTGGGATTAGAGGTGTGTGCCACCAAGCCCAGCTTACAGGGTGCTGGGGGATTGAACTCAGGTACTTAGCACCTGCTGTGGAAGAGCTCTAATTGCTGAACCATTCTTCCAGCCCTCCAGCCTTCCACTCTTTGATACAGGTTCTGACTAAATTGCCAAGTCTGCATTACAGATCTGCGCCACCACGTCCAGCTTGGAGTGGTCCATCCTGGTCCTGTCTGCATCTACAATAATTTTTTTTCTGAGGTGCAGTCCAGGTCAGTTCTGAGCTCATTATGGAGCCCAGTCTGGCCTTGAACACAATCCTCCCGCCTCAGCCTCCCAGGTGCGAGGATTACAGGTGCGTACTACCACACCTGGCTTATATGATGCTGGGGAATGAACCCAGGGCCTGGAGCTGGCTAGGCAAGCGCTTTAACTGCTGAGCTCTTCCTCCAGCCCTGCATCTAGGGTAGTTTATCGTTCTCCTAGCTTTGCTGAGACCTGAACAGTGATTTCCTAAGTGTTGACTCTGGTGGGGGGATGGAAAGGTTGAACTGTGCGTGCGTGCGTGTGTGTTTGGTGAGGTGCCGGCCTGTGCCGGCCTTGCCAGGGAAGGAACCCGGCTCAGGTCTGCCGTGGACCCTCTAACTGGGTTAATCCTCTTAGACCGGCGGCTTGGAAGGAGCTTAGGGGATCTAACTTCCATCTTAGTCTCAGGAGAGGTGTCCGTTCCTGCAATAGAACTGCTGGCTAGTTGCTGGATAATGTTGGGTGAGGACTGTTTTCGTGGTGCTATCGATAAAACCCTGGGCCTCAGGTCGGCTCTGTGTCTTCGACTGAGCCGTGTTCTCAGCCCACGCAAGAACTTCTGTTTCCTTTTTGTATTTGAGAGAGAATATCTGAAGGCTGGTCCTGAACTCACCGTGTAGTCCAGGCTGGCCTCAAACACACGGCAATCCTTCTGCCTCAGCCTCCGAGTGCTGGGATTACAGGCGTGGGCCGCCATGCTCGGCAGGAAAGGTTACTCTGGAAGAAATTTGCAATTCCAAATCTTAACTGTGTGCCCAGAGCAGGGGCACTGGGGAAATGTCAGTACCTGCTCAGAGGATGGTAGTTAGGACAGCTGCCACCCGGGCATGTGGGCGAGGCCTGCAGCCACCACCAAACCAAACAACCCCCCAAACATGGCGGTATTGTGTTATCTGGGCTTCAGGGATTTGCCACGAGGCACCTTTCCAGTGGCTGGGCCTCCCTGGCAGACAAGCCTCTGTGGGGCAGCGGGCCTCTCCCCACGCCCTGGGGCCTCCCGGGCTAAAGGGTTTGGTTGGCTTGAAGCCTAGGGGGTCAGGCCCATGGGCCACGAATCAGCTGTAGCTGATTTATTTAGTCCAGGCTAGCCTCCTGCCTCAGCCTCCCTGGGATTACAGGTGTGCACCACCCCGCCCAGGTTATGTGGTGCTGGGGAATCCAAGCCAGGGCCTTGTGCTTGCTAGTAAGTGCTCTGACCGCTGGGGTATTCCTTCTGCCCTGAGCACGGGCGCCTTTAGAAGTGCACCCCATATTTAGAGGAGCCCAGAGGGACAGAGGGCCAGCCTGCAGGGGAGCAGCAGAGAAGGCAGTGTCACAGTGAGCACCGCTGGGACAGAAGAGCCCAGGGAGCAGCCAGGAGGAACGGCTGGCCTTGTGGGTGACAGGGCGACTTTGCCGAGGGTTGATTTTGAGAGGAAGCCTGGCAAGTCCCTCGGTGGTGTCCCTGGGTGCCTGCTGCGTGCAGAGAAACGGGCAGCAGGCGAGAACAGAGGCTCTGGGCCGGTCCGAGCTCCCCGGCCCCATGTCCTCAGCTGATGGCTGACGTTCCCACGGTCCTTATCACCCCCTGTATCTGTTGAATCTGAAGCCACAGCCTTTGGGATCCGTGCAGGCCCTGGGTGCCCCATGTCAGGAGGCTGGCAGTGAGGCTGCCCCGGGGGAGTCTGTCCCCTGCGATGCCCCGCGGGCCGCTTCCGGCCCCCACGGTGGGACCTGCTGTCACCGAGAGTAGAGGCGGACAGACGTCTCCGAGCAGATCCCGGGTCACGTGGGCAGCGGTGGCTGCCGGGCGCCGGGCTCCTGTGCTGCTGGTGTAGCTCGTTATTGGACAGGGTCTCACTCTGCAGTCCCGGCTGGTCCTGAGCTCAGCATGTAGAATGGCCTCAAATCCACGCAGTCGTCCTGGCTCCGCCTCCTGGGGGAGTGCTGAGGTTACAGGTGTGGCCACTGAGCCAGGAAGATTGGGAGTTTGAAACCAACCTGGGCAACTTAGTGACTCAGCAAGATCCTGGAGGAACCGTAGAGCGGTTAAAGCGCTCGCCTCGCAAGTGTGAGAGGCCCCGGGTTCGATTCCCCAGCACGACATAAGCCGGGTATGGTGGCGCACCCCTGCGATTCCAGCGCTCGGGAGGCCGAGGCAGGAGGACTGCCATGAGTGCAAGGCCGGCCTGGGCTCCAAAATGAGTTCAGGCCCAGTCCAGCCTACAGAGCCAGACCCGGTTTCAAAAAAAAAAAAAAAAAAAAAAAAAATGGTGGTGATAATTATATAATAAAGGCCTAGGGTGGAGCTCCTACAGAAAGAATTGGGTTCTGAGCAGCTGAGTTTAGGCAGCACGCCGCGCGGTGATGCTGGCATCTGCTGCCACGTGTTCGTAACCAGTGCTCTCCCGACAGGGCGTAGTGGCACCTGCTTGCCAGGGTCCTTGAGGAAAGCGAGTGATGACATGAAACTTCAAGGAGGTTTGTGGCCTCTGTCTGTCTGTCTCTCTTTCCCCCTCTCTCTTTCGAGCCAGGGCCATATTCTGTTGTCCTGGGTGGTCCTGACCGCGTCATGTCGGGCTGGCCTTGAACACACAGCGATCCTGCCTTGGCCTCCCGAGTGCTGGGGTTACGGGCTGCGCCACCACGGAGGTCTTACGGCCAGCTGGGGAGCTGAGCCCAGGGCTTTGCCTGCGGTGCTGTTCATTCCTCCAGCCTCTTTCTCTCTTCCGCACTAGGGTTGGAGCCTGGAGCCTTTGTACTGAGCTACGTCCCCAGCCAATTTTTAACTTTTTATTGTGAGCTAGGGTCTTGCCAAGCTGCTAAATGGCCCAGGCTGGGCTTGAACTTGATACCCTCCTGCCTCAGCCTCCCAGAGTGTTGGGATTACAGGCCTGCACCACCTCATGTGTTTTTTTTCTTTATGCAAAGAGGACGGATGGCCTGGTGGCCGGGGCTTTGCCAGAGTGACTGTTACATTGTGTGTGCATGTGCTTGTGTGTGTGTAACAATCTGTTTGAAAAGTCCCTGGCTGGCCCTGCTGAAGTGTCCCAGTCACGGTAAAATCTACCGGGCATGCAGGGCGCTGGGTTGTGGCAGGTGCCCTGCCCCGGCCACTACTCCCGCCTTTGTGTCCCCCGGGAGCCTCTGAACTGGGCTTAGTCCCCGGACACTTGATCTTCTTTCAGTGAAGTGACAAGCCCCGCTCCCAGCATGGCGGGACAGAGGCGCGGCCGCCCCACCTGCATCCGGGCTGCATTCAGCACCACCTGGGCTGGCACCGGCTTCCGGAAGAAGCAGAGGAACGCGCGCCGCCCCCTCCAGGTGCCCCTGCCGGGCCGTGGGTGTGTGTGTGGGGGGAGGATGCGCGCGGCCCACGGGACCCTGGGATGTGCTGACACCTGTGGCCCTTGGCTTACATGTAGCTAGGTCACCAAGTGCCCAGCTTGAGCCGGAGTTGTGAACCTACCCGTCTCCGAAAGTGCTGGGATTACAGGCATGCTCCATCTCTTCTCCCTTTTCCTTATTTTTATCTATTCATTTATTTATTTCTGAGGCAGGGTCTCGCTCTGCAGTCCAGAACAGTCCTGAACTCACTGTGTAGCCTAGGCTGGCCTTGAGCCTATGGCAATCTCCTATCTCAGCCTCCTGAGTGCTGGCATGACAGGTATGGGCCACTAAGCTCAGCTATTATGAGGTGCTGGGAATTGAACCAAGTCCTTGGGTTTGCTAGGCAAGTGCTTTAACCACTGTGTTACACCCTGAGCCCTGTGGTCTGTTTTTTAATTTTGGATTTTAAGACAGTGTCTCCCAAAGGTGGGCATGGTAGCACGTGCCTGTAATCTCAGCACTTGGGAGGCTGAAGCAGGCAGATTGCTGTGAGTCCAAGGCCGGCCTGGGCTACACCAGGGAGTTTAAGACCATCCTGGGTGAGACCTTGTCTCAAAAAAACAAAACAAACAAACAAAAAAACCCACAACAACAACAAAAAAATACCCAGAAAAACTTGGCCTGGAGAAAAGGTTCAGCAGTTAAAGCGCTTGCCTAGCAAGTGCTGAGTACCTGAGTTTGATCCTCCAGCCCACATCAACTGGGCATGGTGGCTGAGGCAGGAGGATTGCTGTGAGTCCAAGGCCAGCCTGGGCTCCATAGTGAGTTCAGGACCAGCCTGGGCTACAGAGCGAGACCCTGTCTCAAAAAATGAAAAAAAGACCGAGTCTCCCAAGCTGCGGGGCAGTTCAGTGTCTTCCCAACTGCCCAGGTTGGGCTTGGATTTGTGATCCTCCTTCCTCAGCCTCCCAGAGTGCTGGGGTGGCAGGAGCAGAGCACTGTGTCCAGCCTGGCTACGTCCCCATTAGCAGTGGCCTGGGACTGATGGCACCTGCGCCCGTCCCTTGGCCTACAGGCCCTCAGCTTCTGTCGGGCTCCCAGCCACTTCTCTTGACCCTCTGTTGCCACCTTGCTGGGGCCATGCGGGGGCTGGCTTCCAGCATGGCAGGCCTGTGGGCGTGGGCAGCGGGCCTGTGGACATGGGCCCGGGCCCACGTGGCCGGCTGCCTGCCTTGGTGCGAAGCTGCATTCGGCCCTTTCCTCCCCAGGTCTGTCACAGGAGGAAATGCATGGACTTCTTTGCTGAAGCCATCTGGAGAGAGGTAGGAGGGGCGGGCAGGGCCACCCGGGCAGCCCTGGTCTCGGTTACCAGCCTTTTTTTTTTTTTTTTCCCCTGAGATGAACTCTTGCTCTGCTGCCTGGGCGGCCCCTGAGTTTGGCCCTGGGGATGGAACCCCCGTCTTCACATTGACAGCATCTCCTGCCCCTTTACCTTATTTGGAGAGTCTCAGTCACTAATTGGCTCAAGTTACTATTTTGCCCAAGCTGGGTGCAAACTTGTAAGCCTCTTGTCTAAGCCTCCCACCGCGCTGGGATTTATAGGCCTATGCCACAGTACCGTCTTTTTTTTTTTTGGTATAGGAGATTATACTCAGGATCTTCACACTGAGCTATGTCCCTACCCCTTATCTGTCTGTCTGTCTAATCTCTAGAGACTGGGTCCCTTTCTGTAGTCCACGCTGGTCCTGAGCTCACAATGAAGCCTAGATTTTCCTTGAGCTAAAAGCAATCCTCCTGCATCAGCCTCGCTTGGGCTGGGCTTATAGGCATGTCCTACCATGCCTGGTTTATCCCTGGTTTATCTGGTGTTGGGGAATTGAACACACAGCCTTGTGCTTGTGAGGCCAGCATGCTACCTGGTGTGCTATTCCCCTAGCTCATTTTTATTTTTGATTTTTGAGACAAGTCCTTGCTAAAGTCATTAAGTTGCTCCAGCTTCATTCAGACTTTGGTCCTCTGACCTTAGCTTCCCAGCATGCGGGCACTGTATCACCCACCACACCTGATTTGGATTTTACTATATAGAACCCCCCCACCCCCATGATTCCAACAAGCTTGTCTGGAAAATTAACCAACTACAAACTTAGAGTTTTTTTGATCTCAAAATTAATCTATTATCTAGCAAGTGCTAAGTATCTATCTATTATCTAATGCTTAGTACTTTAGGAGGCTCAGGCAGGAGGACTGCAAGTTCAAGCCCAGCCTAGTAAACTTGGGGAATGAGGCAATATCTGGAAAAAAAAGAAAAAAATACACCAGGTGGGAGATGTAGTTTAGTGGGAAGGCCCTGAGTTAAATCCCCAGTTCCACAAGAAAGTTAGACCACAGAGAATTTGCCCTCTGCGCGGGAGTGAGTCTGTGGCTTGCTCCCTCCCACTGAGACTGCTAACAAGCTTGGAAACACTGTCACCCCAGCTGTTAGGCCCTGATGATGGCAACGCCGAAGAGGCCCTGAGTCTTTCTGGCCCTCTTGCCGGCTGGCTCTGGGGTGCCGGACATGGCCACCTGCCCTCGCATACCCCAAGGCCCAAGAGGACGGAGGACGTGGGCGCACAGGATCCTTTCTCCGCACGGGAGCGAGGCCTTGCTGTGACCCGAGCTTCCTGGGAGGCCTGTGACGTGGATATGCTGCCTGCAGGCGGAGGACAGACGCTCCCAGAGGCCAGCGGCAGCCTCTGCGGGGCAGGAGGGCCGGCCACTGGGGTGACGGCCACACCCGAGGACCCCTCCACGCCCACGGAGCTCCCTGAAGGGGGCCCACACCTGCCCGCCCGGGCCCGGCACACGCGGCTGCCGTCCAGGCTTGGGAGCGAGGAAGGCCGGGGGCCCCAGCGCCCCCTTTCCAAGAGAAAACTGGAACTTCTACTTGCAGAGCCTGACAAAAACAAGAGGAAGAAGAAATGCCACGGGGCCTGACGGGAGGTGAGCAGCTGCGGGTGCAGGTGCGCAGAGCTCATGGCAGAGAAGTCTTTTGGGGAAAAGGTTTTTTGGGGGCTGGAGGAATAGCGCAGGGGTCAGAGTGCTTGCCTAGCAAGTGCAAGGCCCTCTACTGAATTCCCTGGCACCACTGGGCGTGGTGGCTCACGCCTGTAATACCAGCGCTCAGGAGGCTGAGGTGGGAGAATTACTGAGTTGGAGGCCGGCCTGGGCGACCCAGTGAGGAGTTCGGGACCACCCGACTACACAAATAGGTCCCACCACCTTGCTTAAAAATAAGTCGAGGGGCTGGAGGACTAACGCAGTGGTTAGAGTGCTTGTGTCGCAAGTGCAAGGTCCTGGGTTTGATCCCCCAGCACCACCTAAGCTGGCCCCAGCACTTGGGAGGCTGAGGCAGGAGGATCGCTTGGAGTTTTGGACCAGCCTGTACTATGCAGAATAATACCGTCTCAAACAAAACCCCCCAGGTCAGCAGCTGCGGGAAGGTGCCCCGTGGCCCTCACCTCATGGTCCCCATTTTTTCACAGTGCAGGCGGTTGGAGCCTGGCACACGATCACTGGGCTATGCCCTGACCCTTTTTATTAATTTGTACTTTTTTTTTTTGAGACAGGCACTTAGCGCTTGCCAGGCAGGTGCCTTCGCTGCTGGGCCATTCCTCCAGCCAGTTTATTTGCATTTTTTTTTTTTTTTGCTTATTTGCATTTTGAGAGGGGGTTTCGCTAGATTGCCCAAGCTGGTCTGAAACCTAAGTCGTCCTGCCTCAGGCCCGAGTAGCTAGGATCACAGGGTACGCGTCCCGTGCCTGGCTCCCGCGGTGGGGCTGGATCCCGCCAGGATGCCCTGTGCGCTGGGCGGTGCTCCACGCCCTGGCCTGTCTTGCTGCACACCCCGAGGGTGGGCGCCGGACTCGCGGGCCCCACTGCTCCCCACTTGCGGCCTCGCAGCGACTGGGTGCCTGCCCCTCGTGTGGCAGCCTTCACAGAGGGGCCTGGCTGCCGGGCCGCTGACAGCTGGCCTACCTAAGTGCCCAGGGTGTTAGGACGCTCCCTGCCTGTCCTCAGTCCCCCTTCCTGCCGTGCCAGCGGGCGCTCGCCCTCCTATCTGGTCTGCTCACAGTGCTTCCCTTGTCTCTTGCTGGCAGCGGCAGCTGGGCGTGAGTCTGGGAGGAAGCTGGCACCTGCCACTATCTTAGAACAGCACTGTTCCCAAGTGCCAATAAAGAAGTTGCCACAGCAGCAGCTCGCCTGGCGGGCGTGGCCCTGCCCCGGGGGAGCCCCAGCGCTCCAGGTAGGGTGGGAAGGGTCCTGCCCCTCCTTCCTACCAGTAACACTGGCCGGAGCCTCCGGGTGGGTGTGGGGATGAGTGAGTGGAAGGGTCATGGTGGCGGGGACCGTGCTCCTGCGGTGGGCGCCCTCCACAAGGCCCAGGGACCAGGCCACAGCCTGTGTGGTATCAGTGCCCGAGTGTGCACAGGAGCCCTGACCACGGGGTGGGCCTGTCCTGAGTCTGCCCCCTCCCTGGTAACCTGTAGCCAGGTCCCCTTGTGCACTGGGCTTTAGACGGAGCTGCCTCCTGCGTTTCAGGGGAACGCTGTGCCCAAGCTTCTGGCTAGCGGGAGGTCCTCCTATGCTCAGGACTCTCAGTGTCACGGTGCCAGCCTGCAAGTGTCCTGGGTGTGGCCTAGGGTCCTGCCCCTCAGCCTTGGAAAACCCTGCAGTGCCAGAGCACCGCTTCATCACAGGCCACCCAGGGAACTTGGGTGGCAGCAGCACCACCCCTGGGGTGGTGGGGTGACATGCCAGTGAGGCAAGTGCCCAACTCCGTCCTATCAGGAGCAAGCGGCGTGGCTGGCAGGTGCCGCCTGGGTGACGGAAACACGGGCACACCTAGCACGGCCTGGCTGGCGAGGCCAGGGCCTCTGCACTGAGGCAGATGCTGGTGGAGCCGGGTCATGCGTAGTGTTTTATTTCATAAAATAAGCCAACAAGTCGTGTTCTCTGCGCTCTAAAGACACGTCCTTTTAGCCTTCCGGATCCGCTCTCCCCGCTGCCGGCCTTGACTGACTGTCCTCAGACTACTGCTTTCCCCTCCAGTCCACACCGCCCATGGGCGTCCAGACAAGTCCGTGTTAGGGCCACAGAGGAATACAGGGCAGGTCACTCTGTGCATAGCACCGCAACGCCGCGCTCATAGAAGCTGCGGGGGTCCTCCTTGGTGGCGATTTCAAAGTCCACGGTGAAGATCAGGTCTGCTCGGGTGAAGTTCAGGTAGACGGGCAAGGTCACCTGTGGGGCAAGCAGCAGGTGCTGTCAGCTTGGGTGGGGCTGTGGGGAATGAGGGGTGACAGGTGAGACCTGGGAGGGGATATGGGGCTCAGTGCCAGGCATGGGACAGGGCGGTGCAGGCCCTGGTCTCGCTGCGCCCCATCCCCAGAGCTCGTGCAGGTGGCGGCTTACCACGCTGGCCTTCTTCTCAGCATGTGTCTGCTTGACCCAACGCAGCTGGGTCAGCGGGAGGACGGTGGAGATGGCGTTGGACAGCGACAGCTTGTTGTTACTGCACGTGGCCCCCTGGAGCTTCAGGCCTGGGAAGGGAAGTGGAAACACACCTGGAGACACAGCCCCCGAGCCTGGGCCCACGCCCACGCAGGCCAGGAGGCTGGCCGGCAGATGGGGGCCAGGATCACCCACGTGACCTGCATGTGGGCAGACTGAGCCGGAGACCCAGGTGCGGGGACAGTGTCTTCAGAGAAGGGCACAGCAGAGGGGCTGGGGCTGAGCCTCTGTGAGGCCAGCTCACCTGTGACCCCAAAGCTGCAGGCGTCCAGGGCGGCACTCTGGGAGGTGGTGACACTGACTTCCAGGCAGAGCTCCTCCAGGGACCAGCTGTTGGCCTGGGCCACGTACTGCCGCGTGGCTGTGATGTAGGCCTCGGGCACGAACAGGCCACCCAGACACACGTGGATGTTCTGTGGGAGGAGTGGGGAATGAGGCGTGCGTCGCAGCTGGCCCGGGGCGCCTGCTGCCCCCAAAGCTGTTGCTGGCGCGCGTTCCCACCTTTAGCTCCTTGGCTCCGCCGGATGCAGCTGCCAGTGAGATGCCCTGCAGCTGCTTGATGCGCTCGCTGAAGTCCGACACCCACTGGATGACGGTCATGCCCGCTGGCACCGTGTAGTGGGACCAGCTCCGGGGCAGGATCCCTGAGAGGCATGGGGGGGCGGGTGGTCAGGCGTGGAGCACCCCTCAGCGCCCACGGCGGCACGGCCAGCGCCCAGCCGTGCGTCCTAGGATGGCCACAGTCAAAGCCGGCTGGGGAGGTGGCTGGGCAGGGCCGCGCACATGCCCATGCACGACTGACAGCGCACCATGGACAGCTCCCTGCACAGCGTGGCCTAAGCGAGGCCTGGCTTCTGCCCCTGGAACGGTGCGGCAACGAGGACTTGGACCCTACGAGGGGCTGGTTCCTGTGGGAGGGGAGCGCGTCCCTGCGCACTTGGCCCAGGCGCCAGCCCCGTGTGCCCTACGCTCGCCTGCCCCTCTCGCTGTGCCTGGGCAGGAAGGGCACCCCCGCCCCTGGCCTCCAGGGTAAGTAAGCCCTGCCGCGCCCGGGACCCTGCGGGCCTGCGTACCTTTCACCAGCTCATTGATGAGTGTGCGCAGGTAGTTGGTTTGTTTCTTCTTCCCCTCGCACACCTGGACGACATCAGCAAGGTCCTGGCGTACGTCTTGGAGTAACTTGGCTCCCATCTTCACTTCTCTCTCAAAGAACCTGAACAAGGGGTCCTAAGGTCGTCCAAAGAGAAGAAAGGGGATGAAAGACGGGACCCCGCCCGGCAGGAGGGGAGTGGCTCACACAGAAGTGACTCGGCCCCTAGAGAGCCTCGCGCCCACCAGCTGCCTGCGGGGCCCACCACGCCCTGGCCGTGAGGACAGCGGGCACATACTCGAGGAGGAAGGGCTGCTGCCCTCTGGGAGTCACTGACCCATCTCACGGGAGACGGACAGTCCTGCAACCTGCTTAGTCAGCTGGGCATGGGAGACATGACGCCGTCCCACCTTTCTGTGAGGCTGGGGCAGGAGAATTCCAAATCTGAGCCCTGTGTAGGCAAGGGAGATCCTGCCCTAACTTTTATTTTAATTAATTAATTTACTTTTTGAGGCAGGGTCCCGCTCTGTAGCCCAGGCTGGCCTTGGACTCGGGGCAATCCTCCTGTCTCCGCCTCCTGAGTGCTAAGATTATTGGCATGTGCCACCAAGCCAAGCTTCTGTCTGAATTAAAAAGGCTGTGAAGGCCCTGAGTTCAACTCCTCGCGCTGTACCTGTGTAAGTACACAAACCCCTCACTACTCGCTCCCAGCCGGGCCGGCCGCTACCTTGATGTTCTCCACCGTGCGCTTGAGGTGGCCGAGCGTCTGCGGGATGAGATGCAGCCAGTTGGAGGCGGTGGTGTGCAGCGTCCGCATCCAGGCGGGGCGCCCGTCGGCCGAGGAGTCCGGCCTGGCCTTCTTCTCCGTCTCCGCGTATGCCAGGTCGTCCTCATCCTCCAGCATCTGCATCTTCAGCATTTTGCTGATCATGTCCACACCTGGGGGCCGGAGGCCCGAGGAAGGCGGCTCAAAACTGAAGGCTGGTGGGGCATTACCGGCGCAACCACGGCCGCCGTGTGGCTGGGGACGGCACTGCACATGCTACGGGGGCGTCCAGTCACTGAGCAACACCCCCCCCCCCCCCCCCGGCAGCCTGGTACGTGCCAGTAATGTACAAAAAGTGGCTTGCTGGAGAGGCCAGGTGTCAAATTCAGAACCATTCACCAGGTCAGGTGTACTGGTGTCAGCGCCATGCCGGCCAGCCTGGTACGAAGACCAGGGAGGGCATTCCACAGCCCCACTGTGAGCCGCCTACAGCGTGGAAAGGGGGGGCTCTGGGCCTGTGAGCCCCAGGAGGGTATGGCCACGGCGATGCCTTTCTGGCGCCTAGGACTTTATCACCACTGCCAACTGCATGACCGGGCTGATCCACTCCACCAAGCCCCTTGGTTTTCCAAATCTGTGGACACAGCACACAGCTACCCCACTTCCTGTCATGTGCCCATGGCCAGGTCTGCCACCCCTCCCTCTCGGGACAGCTGCCTCCATACCACAGGGTGTCTCAGCCCCCAAGGGAAGCTGCCGGCCTCCCATGCCCCCTGCAGAAACAGAGACAATTGGAGCAGTGACTGTCTGCCCTCCACTACGTATGTAACCTTGGGCCTTTTTCCTTAGAGAAAAATTTAATTAGCTCAAAAGTTCTCCATCATGTGTGAGGCCACCTGAAGGCGTGCTGGGCCAGGCTGCTGGCTGCTGCACCTGGCCAAGGAGGGGCACTTCTACAGGGTCTGCATGTCGCTGACGCTGCTGGTCTGTGACATCCTACCTGGAGAACTAATGAGCACTTTTTTTTGAGACAGGGTCTCTGTAGCCCAGGCTGGCCTTGGACTCACAGCAACCCTCTTGCCTCAGCCTCCCGAGTGCTGGGATTACAGGCATGTGCCACCACGCCTGGCTTGTGTGGTGCTGGGAATCGACTCAGGTTCTCAGTGCTTGCCTAAGTGCTCAGCGCTTCCTCTGCTGAGCGTTCCTCCAGCACTAATGAGCACCTCTTAATCCTGGGTTCCGGCCTCAACACCAGAAAAAGAGACTCACTGGATACAATGTATCTTTGAACCCTCAAAGAAAAAATGTACAGCTCAGTCTAAGTGTAGGCTGACAAGGGCAGTGTGTTTTCCGCCCTCCATCACACAGCCTGGCCTCCCCTCTGGCCCCATCCCTGCCATGTCCCTGCCTCCCAAGGCCGTGCCTGGGGTGAAGGGCTCTGTGGCGCCTGGCACATACCCTGGGTGGTGAGGAGGACCTTCTCGGCGTTGTTGGGCAGGCCCAGCCAGGAGGGCGTCTGAGTGTCAGGGAGGAGCTCCACCCACTGCACAAATTCCTCTCTCCTGGAAAAGTGGCACCGCACAGCGTGAGGGGTGGCCCCGGGAGGGGACCTGCCAGCCACCACCCAGGTCTCCAGTTCCCATCCTGGGAGGCCGCCAAGTACCTGATGCCATCGGGCATCTGGATATCCTTGTGCCCATCAACCTTGCATGCCAGTTTGAACTCGCTGTCAAAGCTCCGGGTGGTGAACAGGCGTTCCAGGAAAGTGTTGAGCAGACGCTGGTCGAACTCGTTGTCCACACGCCCCCCGTAAATGGACTGGGCCATCAGGGTCTTCAGGGCAGACCATGGGATCTTGTCAGGTGAGATGTTCTGCCGGCCCTGCGGTGAGGAAAGGCTGGTAGGCGCCCCGGGCCTCTGGCTTCCCCTAAGCACCCACAGCAGCAGGCACTGCCATACGCTGCCACCCAGTGCCAGCTTGCTCCGGAAGGCCACCCGCCCCCAGGAAGTCACAGGTGGGCCTTCCGGGGGAGCACACGCGTCTCTGGCGCTGTGCAGCCTGCTTGCCTTGGCTGTGTCGTCCAGCCATGTGTCCACCGTGTCGCAGGCTGACCGCAGGTCAGACTCTCCAAACTCGTACTTCTTGGACCAGCCCAGGGGCGCGTAGCGCAGGCGCTCTTGGATGACGGCGTGGAACCAGGCCAGCAGGAAGTAGAGGCGGGCACGCTCGTTGGGAGACTGGAGGGGGAGAGGGTCCAGAACACTCGTGAGAAAGCTGCAGGCTTCTAAGGAAACAGTCAATGCCACACCCGAAGCAGTGGTCCACAGAGCTCCCCACACTGACACCAGAGCCCCTGAGCTCTGGGGCTTGAGAAGCACAGAAGAGACGGCCGTGAGCAGAGGTGCACACGTTCTTACAGATTACCCAACGATACCTGAATTTAGTTACCAATGGAACGTCATTAAGATTTTTTAAAAAGGTGCGTTATAGAGGCTGGAAGAATAGCTCAGTGTTGTTAAAGCACTTGCCTAGCAAGTTCAAGGCTTTGAGTTCCTAGTGCCACATAAACCGGGCATGGTGCACATGCCTGGAATCGCAGCACTCAGGTGGCTGAGGCAAGAGGACTGCTGTGTTCAGGACCAGTCTGGACTACAGAGTGAGACCCTGTAGAGGCTGGAGACACAGCTCAGTGGTAAAGCGCACTCCCATGTGCAAAGTCCTGGGCTCAATTTCCAGCACCAGAAAAGCAAAAAATGTGGGTTATGAAAGGCAGAAATACTGAAAGGACGATGCAATATTTATCCTGCCTAAGCTCTTCAGTCTGCAGCTGGGGCCTGGAGGGCTCCGGGCCGCGACTGGGGATCATGTGCGGGCCCCGGAGCATCACTGGTCACCACATGGGATGCAATCTAAGGCTGTGTCTTCACTGTGGGTGAGTGTGCCTGCCAGGCCTTAGAGGTCCCGCCTGTCAGATCAGGGAAGGGACAGCGTGTGGCTGGGTGTAAGCAGCGGACGCCGGCAGGAGCAGGTGGCCCACCTTGCATATGCGCGACACGGGAATGCTGCTAAAGGTCCGCAGCATGTTGGCCTTCACCCCCGGAGGTGGCTCGAACACAAAGATGCGGCCAGCACGCAGCAGGTTCACGGGCACCTGAGGGAGAACGCGGCCTCGTCACGTGCTGGGTGACGAGGCCTCCGCAGGACAGCGGGCGCACCGGTTCCCACGGGCCCCGCCCCATGCCCAGCGCGGTCCCCTCCTCGCCTTGGGGTTGATTTCCATGGTCAGGAAGAGCCGGAAGCAGGCGTGCGGCTGCAGGGAGTGTAGCTTCTTCTCCAGCTGCATCAGCCAGCCGGGGGCCAGGTGCACGTTCTTCAGCATCACCCACCTGCACACGGGAGCCTCAGCGTCCCACCCTCCCGCCCGCCGGCCAGGAATTTTGGGGACTTGGGGGGTAAACCAAGCCATCAGGCCTACCTGCCCGACTTCACGGCCGTGTTGATCGCCTTGTCGGCTTGGTTAAACCCTTCCGCGGAGCCTGGGACAAGGAAGCGGAGTCACCTAGGGCAGACGGCTGGCCCACCAAGGCTCCACGAGCCCTCAGGTGCCCTTACCGATGGCGATTGAGGTGATCTGTGTGTTCTGCTCAGCCGCAAGGTCCTCCACGTGCCCACTGGCGTCATACCCAGGCACAGAGCACATCAGCACAGGCGTGTTTGGCTTCACCTGCAGACGGAGGTGACATGAGACGCTGGCCACAGGCGGCCAGCTGGGGTGCAGCTCGGGCTGACGGGGAGGGGGCGGGGGACAGGGCGTGGCCTGGGCTAGCACCGTGGCCGTGCATCACCTCCGTGCCCACGATGTGTGTCAGGTCGAGCGGCTGCTCCATAATGGACATGAAGGACTCCCCGAGGTTTGTGGACACAAACATGTGGGCCATGGCCAGCAGGCGGTCGGGCCGGAAGGCCTGGATCAGGAGCAGGCGGTGGATGGCTTGCCCGATGGGCGCTGGAATGGGGGGGGGGGGGGGGGACTGGTGAGCGCCCCACACATGCTCGGCCAGCACTCGGCACCCTCTCTAGCCCTGTCCTGAAAGCCACCAGGCCTCCTCCGATGCCCCTGCCTAGGGAACACTTGCTCCTGCCTTTCATTTCTTCGGCAAGCCCTCGGAAACCCTACAAGAGGCCCTCGCCCTCGGACAGACTTGTGAACAGGAGGAACAAAAGCCAGGCTCCCTTATGTCACTGTTTTTTGCAGCACGGGGATGACCTTATTTGTTCATCGCTCTACCACTTAGCCACACCTCTAGCCCCTTCACTTACTTTATCTTGGGGCTAGAGGCGTGGTTCAGCAGCTAGAACAAGCGCTAAGTACCCAAGTTCAATTCCCCAGCGCCACATAAGCTGGGCATGGTGGCACACACCTGTGGTCCCATCACCTGGGAGGCTGAGGCAGGCGGACTGTACTGAGTCCAAGGCCAGTCTGGGCTACATCGTTTAAAACCAGCCTGGACAGAGTAAGACCCTATCTCAAGAAAAAAAAAAAAGGTACTTTTCCACTCTCCTAAGTTACCCTGGTGGGCTTTCAACTGCATCTTACTGCTTCAGCCTCCTGAGTAACTGGGATTAGATGCTTGAGCCACCTGACTGGAATCAGGAAACTTTTTGATTTTCTACCATTCCCCCCCCCCCCCCCCCCCCCTTTTTTGAGACAGGGTCTCACTTTGTAGCCCAGGCTAGCCTTGGACTCAGGACAACCTGCCTGCCTCAGCCTCCCAAGTGCTGGGTGGAGTTACAGACGTGCGCCACCATGCCCAGCTTTATGTGCAGTTGGGTCTTGCACAAGATGTCACTCTCTAGTCCAGTCTGGTCCTGAATTTACTATCTAGCTCAGGCTGGCCTTGAATTCAGAGAAATCCTCCCGTCTCAGCCTTCCAAAGACCAGGATTACAGGCATGTGCCAACTCACCTGGCTTACATGGTACTGGGGAGTCGAACCCAGGCTCTTGTGCTTGTTAGGCAAGTGCTCTTAAGTGCTGAGTTGCGCCACCCACCGCTCTTAAGACAAGGCCTTACTAGTGCAGGCTGGCCTCACTACTGCCCTGCTCCGGCCTCCTGAGTGACCACCGGCTGGTATGATCTCCTACTGGAAGCCAGCTCCGCCACAGGAGCCTGCTCGTGCTGCAGTGTCAGCGCCGGCTTGGAAGTCGCCCTCACGATCTGGCTTGCAGTCTGGGTTTTGGCTGCTTCAAGATCCCAGCTTGGCTTGGCTGGGAAACAAGCCAGCTTTTAAGGCTCCAGCTCAGCCGGGAAACAGGCTAATGCCTTGAGGCCCCAGCTCAGCCAAGACAAAACTCAAGAGACCCTAACAAAGCTTCCACCACTGCCACTTCCTACCCCAAGCTCGTCCAGGCCCAAATACGAATGTCCTCTGGACAGGCTCGTCTAAGCTCAGATCCTAGCATGCTGTTGCCTATTTTTTTTTTTTTTTTTTTGGTGAGACAGGGTCTCATTCTTGTAGCCTAGGCTGGCCTTGGACTCAAGGCAATCCTCCTGCCTCAGCCTCCAAGTGCTGGGATTACAGGCGTGGGCCACCACGCCCAACTTGTGGTGCTGGGGAATTGAACTCGGGTACCAAGCACTTTAACCGCTGAGACATCCCTCCAGCTCCCTAATACCATTATTTTCTTCTGCCTGTCTGCCTACCTCCGGGTCCCAGCTGCTCTGCCACACTGCCTATGTCATGTCCTAACAGAGCCACCGCCCTGTGTGCTTTCCTCAAAAGTTTTAACTTTGAAATACTTAACTCAGGGATTATTCATGTATCTTTTTTTTTTTTTTGAACTCACTAAGGAGCCCAGGCTGGCCTTGGGCTTGGCAATCCTCCTGCCTTTGCCACCCGAGTGCTGGGATTATAGGTGTGCACCACCACGCCTGGCTTAGTATTTTTTGGAAATGTCTTTCCTCCCTCCACCCTGGTATTAGAGATTGAATCCAGGGCCTTCACAGTGAGTTATATCCTTACTCCTTTAAAAAAAAAAAAAACAAAACTTTTTGTCTTTCTTTGTCTTTTTTTTTTCCTCAGGGGGGCTTGTTTTTTAGGTTTGGAACTGAGGACCGAACCCAGGGCCTTGAGCATGCCAGGCAAGTGCTCCACCGGTGGGCTACATCCCCAGCCCTTAAAAAACTTTTTAAAAAAATTTCGAGACAGATTCTTACTGAGTGGCTAACTTGCCAGGCTGGGCTTGAACTTGTAATCCCCCTGCCTCAGCCTCCCAGACTGCTAGTACTGAAGGTATCATTTCAATCAGCAAACCTCAACTTTACATTCAAGCCCATAAAGCAAACCCTGGGGACTGGGTGGCACTCACTAGAGGGCGTCTCCTCGCTCCAGAGGTACGGTACGGTCTGCTCTGGGGAGCTGCTGTCCAGCCAGATGCCGAATTGCTGTGGAGAAAACAAGCAGCATCACCATGGAGCAGAGCTGATCTCTGTGCAGAGCTGGGGCCTGGTGCCTCACTGTCCTCCCGAGCCGGGCCTAGCCCCGGAGCTGACCTCCGTGGGCAGGGTGGGTGGTGAGCAGAGCAGATGTCTGCATGAGAACCTCGAGCTGGCTCCGGCCACACAACTCCCTATGAGGCGACAGGCCCTAGGATAGGTACCTCGTCTGCCTGAACCTTCGCGATCAGATCCTTAAAGGCGGGCAGAGAGCTCAGCCTCACAACTGCCTCCGCCTGCTCCACTGTCAGGCCCTGGATTTTGGGGGTAGAGCCGGCACTCAGCACCATCTCCTTTCCTCGCAGGAAGTGCTGGAACTCCGCGTCATAGGTGGGCTCCCTGCAGGGACAGGCCAGGTAGCCTCTTACACGGTGCACGTCCGCCAGCCATGGGACCGTCCTAACTTCAAGGACAGTACATAGCCTAACTTGCAGCACCAGCAAGTGCTGTCCACAGACGTGCTGGGCAGCGGCCTCACCCTATTGTGCCTTTCAGCTTGATCCGTGCCAGTAGCATGGCGAAGGTGATGTGGTCCTGGTGCAGCATGCCTCGGGCCACTCGGTTAAATGCCACCTGGGGACAGGAGAGAGGTCACTGTTATCCCCACAGTGTCCTAGCACCCTCCCTGCTCCCGGCCTGCCTCCGCACCTGGAAGAGGTCCTTGGTAATGCTGGACAGGCGCTGTGTGTGGTCGGTGACGCCCTTCAGGTTGGGGTTCTCATAGAGCACGTTGTGATAGATGTCCAAGAAGAACTGGAGGGAGTACTGGTACAGGAAGTGGATCTGTGGGGGAACACCATTAGGCCCCCGTGCACATACCCTGGAGGGCACGGCTCTGACCAGCCGCAGGGCGGCTGCTCACCTGCTTCAGGGACTCCATGGTGAAGTAGATGCTGCTGCAGGCTGTGGACAGGGGCAGGTACTGCTGGGACACGGTCTCCACCTCCTGCATCACGATGTCCGTCTCCTCCACTTTCCTAGTGACCTCGGCGGCCTCCCTCTTCAGGTTCTCCAGGGTGGTTATGATGGTGTCGTCGTCCAGGATGCGGCCTTTCACCTCATTCAGAGCTTGCAGCAGGGACTTTTCTAGCTGCCGGAGCCGCAGCTGGAATTCCCCTTGAGTGACCGAAACAGGCCAAGTTTGCTTCAGTGCTTCTATTTGTCCAGGAGGAAGGAGAGGCCCCAGGTGTCCACCCTCCCCAGGTCGTCAACTCCCCTGCTGCCTGGCCTCCTGCCTGCTCCTGGCCCAGCAGCGGGAGACCCAGAGCAGACCCTGAAGATCTTACCTTGAAGCTTCAGAAGATCAGAGCGCTTCTCGTCCACATCAGGCCTTTCTGCTTTAAGCACCTCGTTGAGACACTGGCTCTGTAAACTGCTCCGGGTAACGGTGAAGTTCACGAAAGTCACGCGGGAGCAGAGATCCGGTGGGAACTCAACCTGCGCAAAGAGATGACAGAACGGTCCGTTCCCAATCCGCGGCAAAGCCTGGTGCTGCCACATTCTGCCCCAGGACGCGTCTCACTGCTTACAGTCGGGTCTCGGGTAGACAGGAAGATGACAAACGACGGTGACAGGTCGATGTCCTGGTCACCGAGGGTAATCAGCACTCGCCCGCCTGTTCGCCGGACTTCTCGGTTCAGGACTGGATTCAGCACTGGGTCATAGCTTTCGACATCCTATGCAGCACACACACAGAGCTCAATGGGTAAGGCTTTTTTAGTTTTTTGAGAAAGTCTTGCTCTGTAGTCCAGGCTAGTAGTCCAGGCTAGTCCTGAGCTCATCATGTAGCCCAGGCTGGCCTTGAACACACAGCAATCTTCCTGCCTCAGCCTCCCGAGTGCTGTGATAATAGGCATGTACCACCATGCCTGACCAATTCTTATGTAGTGCGGGGGAACAGAACCCAGGGCCTTGCGCACGCTAGGTGACCGCTCTGACAGCTGAGCTACACCCCAGTGCTAGGTTAAAACATTCATGTCCATTCAGATAGCGGTGTGTCAACACAGAACTCCCACCCAGACAGACCCACACCCAGGAGCTACATGAAAGCCATGAGTTGCATGTGGCTATTTTAATTAATTAAAATAAAAACCCAGCTCCTGGGCTTGGGATGAGGCTCCGTGACAGAGCACTTGCCAAGTGCACACAGGCACTGGGTTGGCGGTCCTAAAGCCACCTGTTCTCCGTGGCAGGGGGTACTCAGTGGTCATGTGGCTTATGGCTTCCTGTGTGTCTCAGTGTGAGACATGCCCGTCATGGCAGGAGTCTGGTGGGTGATGCTCACCTAGGCCTTTTGAATGGAATCTTTTTTTTTTTGAGAGAGAGGGTCTTGCTCTATAGCCAGGGCTGGCCTTGGACTCAGGTCAATCCTCCTGCTCAGTCTCCCAGAGTGCTGGGATTACAGGCCTATGCTACCAGGCTTGGCTATTTTCTTTTTCTTTGAGACACAGTCTCACTAGTCCAGGCTGGTTCTAAACTCACTATAGAGCCCAGACTGGCCTCGAACTCAACAGCAATCCTCCTGCCCCAGCCTCCAGAATGCTAGGAAACAGGTCTGTGCTACTATGCCCATTTTATGTGGCACTGCAGAATTGAGCTTAGGGCCTTCTGCTTGCTAGGTCAGTGCTTTAACTGCTGTGCTACTACTTCTCCAGCCCCGAGCTGTTTTTCTTTTTTATGATCAGTGTTAGTACTGTTACTTAGTTGTATGTTATGTCAGCCGACTGTGTTTGATGAAAACTGTAGTCCTGACAAGAATTCTGGAAGGTCTACTGAATTCAAACGCCAACACTGACCTGGACCAGCAGGGGGTTGCCGAATCTCAGGGCGCTCTCCAAATTCTTTCTGAAGGCGTCATCCAAGAAGCTTGTCCGTGTGATCTTCCGGTCCTTGTACTCGTTCATAATAAACTCAGTGGCTTGTCCGGAGGGGTCAATGATCAGTGGGTATCTGGGGGGCAGGAAGCAGCCGAGAGCAGGTTATGCGGTCCACAGGAAGGCAGGCATAGTCCCCGCCTAGAGGAAGGAAAGCTGGCACACGGATGGCTTCTAGATATTTCCAGATTTGCCAAGAAAGACAGGCAAATCTCAAGTGAGTATGGCCGAGTCATCGTTCCGGAGAGCTGCTGTGCCGCCACCAGGCCTACCTTACACCTAGACATTGTAAAGCAAGGGGTGCAGGCCCCAGTGGGCACCGGGGCTCGTGGCACCCTCACGTACCTGTTGAACCGCTTCAGCATGATCGCGTTTTCGGTGCACAGGTCATCAGCAGGCAGGGAGCTGGCCTGCCAGCGCAGACGCTCGTCGGCATTGGACAGATACTCCGTCCTTGCGATATCTGTGCGGAACTAGAAGGCGAGGTGGATTATGCCCTTCTTACACACCACAGATGCAGCTAGCTGCTGCTGGGAACCTGCCCCACGCTGTCAGCACGTCTCCCCAGGAGCCCGCGAACCCTACCTGGATGTTGGCTTGCTGTAGGTGATGGGACCAGGTAGTGAACAGGTTCTGCCGCATCTGCTGGTCAAAGTACCCTGCGTAAGCGATGAACGCGGCAGACAGGAGGCAGTCCCCAGCAATGGTAGACATCTGGTTTTTGAAAGTTTCACTTGTCTTTTCCCAGCGTTCACGTTCAGCAGACAGGCTCTTCAGGAGAGCCGTGCTCCGGTTCACCTGTGAGACATGAGAGAATACAGTGACGGGGATTCACGGGGTTTGGTGTGCTCAGGATTTAGCCTGAGCACCGCCACTGGCCCACGTGTACCATGCAGGATGAGCTGGCCATGGGCCCACGTTCTACTTAATTCCAAGGGCGACAAGTTCATGTCGACAAGACCCAGGTCATGTGTGCTGATGGGGACACAACTGAAGAACCTCATGAGGGAACGGGGGTGGGGGGGAGAGACAAGCATTAACTCAGCCTTACGGCATCTGCTTGGGGAGTGGGGAGGGGGACTGGGTGAGGGACAGGAAGGTGACATCATCAGTGCAGGTGACCAAGGGGCTGATCTTTTTTTTTTCTCTTTTCCTGACACAGGGTTTCACTATGCAGTCCAGGCTGGTCCTAAACTCACTATGTAGCTCAGGCTGGCCTTGAACAAACACATGCCAGTCCTCCCAAGTGGTGGCATACAACACAGGACCTGGTGTACGTGGCACAGAGGAATCAGAGGCAGGGCCGTACGCTTGCTAGGCCAGCACTCTAACCACTGAGCTGTGCCCTGGGCCCTTGAGGGGCTGATCTTGAGGATATAAAGAGGCATCGGGTGGGAATGGGAGCCGGGACGGGAGACCCTGACAAGGAGGCCTATGAGGCGGGAGGAGCTGCTGGCTTTAGGCTGTGCAGCTGGCACGCATGTGCCCCAGTGGGCCCCACCGGATGCCAAGAGCGGGTCTCTGAGGCCAGCAGGGGCTGTGCGGTGCGCGCTGGCGTGTCAGCGCGGCGTGCACCTAAGGGCCCGAGGCACCCAGCTGCAGGGCCACGGGGCGGCGCACCTTGGCTTCCACGGCAGCCAGGTCGGCCTTGATGGCCTGGGCCTCCGAGATGAGGACGGCGTACTCCTCCTTGTAGCGTGCGATGCTGGCCTCCAGGTCGCGGATCATCTGCTCCACCTCGTTGGCCTTCTGCTGGTTGTCCTTGGCGTCGTCCTCCAGTTTCTGCAGCTCGTTCCGCAGGGGCTCCACTCTCTTCAGCATGTCGGCGTAGTTCAGCTGCGGGCAGGGGCGCGTTACTGAGAGGCTGCGGCAGGGTCCAGCCCCGCGGGGCTGCGGAGGGTGAGGAGGGCCCCCGCCCGCAGGGCGGCGGTGGGCGTACCTGCGCGATGGCCCACTTCACCATGGGGCCACACGCCAGGGAAGCCCGGTTGACAATCTCGTAATTGTAGCTTGGGTTGGACATGTAGTTCTTCTTCATCTTCTCCCGGATGGCGTCGCTGCGGAAGATGAGGGCGTTTCTAAGCACGTGCAGACAGCACGGGGCGCTCTCATGACGTCTGTCGCAGGCACGGCCCAGAGCCAGCGCCCGTGGTGCTGTCCAGTGACCGCTGTGGTGAGTCAGCTGGACCCCAGCTCTCAGGGGACAGCTGACAGTGCTGCTGACAGGACTGTGGACTTCTGGCCGGTTTTGCGACAGCCGGCAGTGGCCCTTGCGGCAAAGGCCACTTCCTCACGGACGGGAGGAGGATGCAGGCGCCAGGGCCTAAGAGCCCGGGAGGCCACTGCAGGAGCGCGGCAGGAACTCGCCTGGCTCGGGAGGACAGGCCGAGGCCGGCGGCGGCCCGTGCCCTCACCTGATCTCCTCAGCCGAGAAGTTGACGATGGTGGGGATGAAGTTCTCCCGCATGATGATGGAGCGGATCTGCTTCCAGTCGGTGGTGCTCTCGCCCAGCAGCAGGCAGATGGACTCGAGCGCCAGCTTCACGGCGGCCGGAGGGTTGGCCATGGAGCGCACCTCCACCAAGTGCTGTTTCTTGATGGACTTTACGGCTGGCGGCAGCAGAAGAGGGGGGCAGAGTGAGGACCAAATGCCACAGACAGCCAGCGGGGAGCGGCTCAGGCAGCCGAGGGGTGAGGGCTGCCTGGCCTGGACCCCCTGGGCAAGCGGAAGCAGCAGACCTTATGACACCGAGACGCAAGACCTGCCCCACTAGGCCTCGCTGCACACATTACTCTGAAACGATTTCAGAAATCCTCATTCATCCCTTTATCTCCATTAAGATTTAACTTTTTAGAACATAAACGTACATTTATTTCATATAATTTCAGCAAAAATACCACCAATCGAGTATAATTTAGAAATTGCCTAATAGGTGATAAAGATGCACAATGGTTCTAAAGAAGGGGGGGGGGGTGTGGGCACAGCTCAGTGGTTAGAGCGCTTGCCGCCTGACTTTGGCTTCCCAGCACTACATAAGCTGGGCATGGTGGCATGTGCCTGTGATCCTAGTGCTGGGGAGGCTGAGGCAGGAGGATCTCTGTGAGTTGAACTCAAGGCCAGCCTGGGCTACACAGTGAGTTCAAGAGCAGCCTGGACTACAGAGTGAGGCCTTGTCTCAAAAAAACAAAACAAAAACCCAACGGGCTGAATTTAGTTCAGAGCAAAGGCCCTGAGTTCAATCCCCAGTACTTGGTGGGGGTGAGGGGGCTGTATGTAATGTCACACAAACTGGCTACGCACATAATAGCATACAACAATCCCAGCTACCTGGGAATCCATGGCCATCCCAGGCAGTTCAGCAAGACCTTGTGTCAAATAAAAAATAAAGTGGGTAGAAGTTCAGTTCAGCGGTACAGAGGCCTTGGGTTTGCTCCCCAGTAGGCCCCCTCCCAAAAGAAAAAATTCAGAAAAGGTTTCAGGGGCTGCAGGAACAGCACAGCAGTTCAGAGTGCTTGTCTAGCAAGTACAAGGCCCTGAGTTTGATTTCATGGTGGCACACGCCTGTAATCCCAGCACTCAGGAGGCTGAGGCAGAAGGACTGCTGTCAGTGTGAGGCCAGCCTGGGCTACACAGTGAGTTCAGGACCAGCTTGAACTACAGAGTGAGACCCTGTCTCAAAAAGAAGACTTCAGGTATTTACTGAGAATCTTTAGAAGATGCACATGCTGGAACCTCTGACGGCAGCCACCCACTGAGAGCTCTTACCACGGTGGGCAGCCTTTGTGCAGAGCCCAGCCCTGCAGCCAGACCTACCATTCTGGGCCTCAATGACAGCAGGCTCCACCTTGTCCAGGTCTTCCTTGACGCTCATCTGTTTGTCTGCAATGACTTCCTGCTGCTTGTGCAGCTGCTCCTGGATTTCTTGGCTCATGACCTGGAAAGGGAAGACAGCTCAGGGGGTAGGGGCCGCACGCGGGCTTCACTTGTCTCGCCAACCCCGGGCAGCTCAGCTTTCCTGGCACTCCGCCACGCAGGGCGCAAAGCCGCCCCAGCAGCCCGTTCCGCCCAAAGCTGCTGGCTCCCTCCCTGAGGCCGAACGCGCCCAAGCAGAGGCCTCACAGCACGGCACGCACCTTTTTCTTCTCGGCCTCCTGCTGGTCCTTCACCATCTTTTTCAGCTTGTCATTGGCTGCTGCATTCTTCACCTCCAGCTCTTGGCTCTTGATCCTCAAGTCCCGTCGCAGCTCCTCCACCTGCGCAGAGAACCCATGCTGGGCGCGGGGGCGCGGGGCGGCCCGTGCCCTTCCTGGCAGCCAGCCCCCCACGTACTTGGTCCACTGTCTCTTTGATCTTGCGCAGCCCGACGTTCAGGTGCATCTGCTGCTCCTCCAGCTCGCTGCGCTTCTCGTGGAACAGGTCGGCATAGTGGTTGATGAAGTCCAGGTAGTGACGCGGCGTGATGGCCATGGTCCTGCCGCCACGCTTTGCTAGCCGGGCATTTGCCTACGTCAACGCAAAGGTCAGTCTTTTTCCTTACTTCTATCTGTCACACATTGCTGTGCCTCACCTCAGCAGGTCTGGAACTCGCACATGAGACTGATCATTCCCCGTCACCTCCCTTGCCCACCTTCCCTCCCCCTAGTTTCACAAGTCTTTTTTTTTTTTTTTTTTTTTTTGAGACAGGGTCTTGCTCTGTAGTCCAGACTGGTCCTGAACTCACTATGAAGCCCAGAATGGCTTCAAACTCACAGTAATCCTCCTGCTTCAGTCTCCAGAGTGCTGGGATTATAGGTGTGCAACACCAGGTCCAGCTTATGTGGTGCTGGGGAATTGAGCTCAGGACCCTAGCAAGCACTCTAACTGCTGTGCTATTCCTCCAGCCCTTCACAAGGTTTTTGGGGTTCAGTGATGCGTAATGTGTTCTGATCATAATGCTAAGTATTTTCACTCCTCAAGATGCTCCTGTGACCTCCCTGTACTTCACCCCACTGGGCAGCAGTGGGGCCAGCAGGAGTCCAGCCTGGGGTCAGACACAGTGACGGGCCTCCGCAGAGCCACTTAAAAAAATGACCAAGATGCAGTGTATATCTTCACCAATTCCTCAAGCTGAATGGACTCAAGTATTGCCAATATGTGCTAATAAAACTAATGATTACAGGAAGAAGCCCAAGTGCTCAATAAGCCCTCGACAGGCCCAGCTTTTCCTTAAACCTCTCCAAAGAGGACACAGCCACTCTACCAGCCCCGAGTCGGAGGCCGTGGGATCCTCACTTGCTGCTGTTCGCAACCACGGAAGTGCCAGTTACTCCTGGGTGGTCTGTTACTGCTTATTTTCACAGACGCCAAATTAAAAATGACCCAAGAAGTGGCCTGATGTGATAAACGGCTCTGGTCTGCCCTGGCCTAGGAAGGTGACACTCTGAGGCAATGGAAAGGGAGTGGTCATAGGGGCTGCAAGGACAGGCTGCCCGCGAGCCGGAGCACCGAGAAGGTGGGCCGCCTCGAGTGGGAGCACTGAGGACAGCTTGCCCGGGAGCGGGAGCACTGGCGGGTCTGACAAGGCTTTCCTGCAGGCAGGAGCGTACTGGTACGTCTACCACAGAGATCCTACAGCAAGGGTCAGCAAAGCAAGGCCAGCAGGTCCACACCTGCCGGCTGTGTGGTTCTGTAAGGATCCCTCTATACAAGCCACACTCCTCATCTGCCTGGTCCAGAGGCTCCTGGTCCAACCTCAGTGTGAAACCACCGAGGCCCTCCCCGGCCTTTCACTATCAGGCCTGCACTCCAGAGAGAACATGCGCGCCCTTGTCCAGAGAAGCTGCGGCCTGCTCCAGCAGCACGGAGGAGAAGCAGAGAGAAGTCAGTTCTACAGAGGCAGAGCCTGGGGCAGGGAGGGCTACCTGGGCCCCGAAGTTACAGCCTGATGTCAAAGGTTAGACGTCGCTAGAGAGAGAGAACACAGGCGAGGCTCGGCCCTGGGGCACTGGCCTGTAATCCCAGCACTCTGGGAGGCAGAGGCAAGAGAATCTCAAGTTTGAGCCCAGCCTGAGTAATTACTACTTGGCTTTTGGGGGATGGGGTGGGATGGGGGTATGCGTGTGTCTTGGGAGGCAGACCTTGTTCTGTATTCCAGCTGTTTCTGAACCTGCTATATAGCCCAGGCTGGCCTTGGACTCACAGTAGTCCTCCTGTCTCAGCCTTCTGAGTACTGGGATTACCGGCATGCACCACCACGCCTGGCTTACATGGTGCTGAGGAATGAACTTGGGTACTTAGCGCTTGTCTAAGCACTTGCTAGGCAAGCACTTCAACCGCTGAGCTATTCCTCCAGCTGGACAGGCTGGTCTTGAGGTCACAGCATTGATACTCCTGCCTCAGCTTCCTGAGTGATGAGATTACTCGCATGTACCACCACACCCAGCTGGGCGAGACCTTGTCTTAAAATAAAAAACGTACTAGGGGTACAGCTCAGAGCCAAGGCTCTGGGTTTGAAGCTTAGGATCACGGTAGAGGAACAAACAGACGAGAAACAAGCATTTCTTTGGCAGTGACGTTAGTGTCCACGTGCAGCACCTTAAGGTGCTTTTTTTTAATCCCAAATTAGTTCCACATACATCAGCAGGATGAGGAATTTCGCTTTTTAGATGTGGATGTGGAGGGCTGGAGGAATAGCTCAGCAGCTACAGCGCTAGGTAAGCTGCTAGGCAAGCTCAAAGTGTCTGAGTTCGATTCCCCAGCAACACGTAGGCCAGGCATGGTGGCACACGCCTATAATCCCAGCACTGGGAGGCTGAGGCAGGAAGACTGCCATGAGTTCAGGACCAGCCTGGACTAGAGTAAGACCCTATCTCAAAAAAAGAAAGAAAGAAAGAAAGAAAGTAAGCATGCTGAAAGCCCACCTGGTGAAGAGTCTGGTGAACAAACACACAACTGTTGACGATGGCCTCGCGGTGGGACGGAGGCTGGGGCAGCCTGTCGTACACGACGGGCATGTAGTCGGGTACCACGTAGTTGGGCTTCTCCAGGTCCATCTTGCTGGTGAATTCTTTGCCAACCTGGTACAGCGCCTCGGTGGACCAGTCACCAAACCAATTCAACACACACCTGAAAAAGATGCCCGCGTCTAGAAGGGCTGCTCCAGAGCAGCCTTCCCCGTAGGAGGAGCCCAGCCTTGAGGGCCTGGAGCCAGGCAGCAGGGCACCTGTTGAAGAGGGCAGGCGAGGTGGCCGCCCGGTCCTTGAGCCCTTCGGAGGACGGGTTCATGGTGAACACGACGTGCAGGTTGCGGATGACCTGGCTGGTGAACCACCTGTACAGCTCCTCATGCGAGTCGAGCATCAGGCCCTCCTTCTGGGCCCCCTCTTTGCACTGCGTCATCAGGGTGGCGTACTCGTCGCCCTCGAAGAGGCCAGGAACCTGGGGGAGGGGCACAGGACTGTGCCATCCGGGTCCTCGGGACACGGTGCCTCCTACCACACGCTCCACACAAGAGGGCGCCTCCTCACCTCTCCGTTGGCCAGCAGGGTGTTCATCCGCTCCAGGAACCCGGAGTCTAGAACGTTGGACTCGTCCATTATGAATGCTATCTTTTCATTCTTACAGCCAGAGCGTCTCAGGACCGTGCGCAGGTCTTCGTCGAAGTCCTCCCCCGTGTACTTCCTGTGGACCTGGAGGGGCAGGTGTCAAGTTAGGCCTGTTCTCTTTCGATGGCTGCAGGAAGAATCAAGACTCTGTTGGGACCACAAAGCTGGTGGGGCCACCAACCTTAATCTGGTACACACTGAGACCGTTCATCCAGGCGACGAAACGAGACAAGGTGGTCTTTCCTGCTCCACTAACACCAATCAGGAGCAAGTGGCCTTGGGGTTGCCGGAATATTCTGCAACATTATCAGAGCGGATGCATTTTCGGGCCTATATGCCTCGTTCCCCTTCTGAGTCTCAGGCCTTAAGCACTTTTAGGAGGACTGTATTTTACATACATACATTTTATGTGGTACGAGGACTGAACTCAATACCTTCCCAATGAGCTACATCCCAGGCCCAGTTTTTACTTCTCACTTTGACGGAAAGTCTTGCTGTATGACTAAGTTACCTGGGCTGGGCTTGAACTTCCAGCACAGGCCCGACTACCTATAATATTCTGAATACATTTTAACTTGTATTTGTACATTAAACATTGGTGAACAATCATTATTTGCCACATCCAGATGGCATACAAAGAACACGAAGACCCCATCCTGCCCCTTCAGACTCTCAGGAGCCAAGAGAGACAAGCCCAGCTCCAGCTGGAGGCTGCCCGGGCTGCCCTCCACAGGAGGCCTGCAGCACAAGGGGAGGGACGGTGATGGGTTTCTGGGGAGGAAAGCTTAGGACACCAACTGGGCTCAGAAGAGAAGGGGAGGCTCCCGGCAGAGAACAGCTGTGGTAGGGCTGGGGGAGGAGTGTGAGCTCCGTGTGACCCCCTTGCCTGATGCATGTGGAGACGCCAAGGCTCGTGTGCGGCATAACACCAAAAAGCCCACCTGTCGATTCTGAGGACATGGTCCAGCACTTCATTGAACAGGACCAGCGGAACGTCAAGCTCTTCTTCATAGAAGACTTTCAGCCTGGCTTTGACATAGTCTCTTAGTTCTTCTTGGTCCACCGGGATGTAATCCTGTGGGAAAACGCAGCAGTCCAACAGCTTAGGAGACATCATCTGGTTCTTTCCTCGCTCATGCCACATTGCAGAGAGGCAGAGGTTTGGTTGTGCTTAAGATCTGGCTTCACCCTACCCCACCACCATGGCCAAGGAAGTCAGTGCTGCCGGAGGAGTGGCAGACGTGCATACTGTCTGCGTTACAGGAGGTGCTGAGGACTGCCCTCCCTCACGGCGACCTCCCCACACCAGCACGTGGGATCTGCGAAGCTGCCCAAGACAGCGCCAGGCCCGTCTTGGTGTGCTGGTGCCTAGCTGCGCTAAGCCTATGTGTGCCAAGCTGGTGGAGGCTCTTTGTATGGGCATTGGATCAACCTGATCCGAGCTGATGGTAAGAAGAAAGCAGGCCTCTGTCGACCTGACGGAGAGGGGGCCCTGCAAAGTGGCTGCTGCAGGTGTACAGTTAACTAAGGTCTATGGCAAAGAATCTCAGGCTGCGGGTGCCAGTGAGGAGTATAGCAAATACCAGAAATGAATAATTTGGTTCACTTAAACAAAAGCAGTTGTCTGATTTTTATAATCCAGTCAATCCTGTGCCTATACACTATGAACAAACTGCTGAAAAATGCAGCAATGGAGCGATAACAAAATACAAGTTAGATCTGTAAGACTGATGTTTTAAGATTCCTTTTCAGTTCATTTACATTTCCGACTCTATAGAGAAAACTGACTTACTGAAAGACACCAATCATGCAGAGATGGGCCACAGCCATGGAGAGGAAAAAGCACCACTATAACCAGAACGTCTCTCGCACGCAGACTGTTCAATGTCCTCCCTATCAGAACCTCAGTGGCAGGTGGCGGTGGCCTTGGTGACACTTGGCAAGTCCATTCTAAGTCCCACGCAGAACAGGGAAGGGCTATGAATCAAGAACCCCAGGGAAGCTGGGTGTGGTGGTGCACGCCTGTAACCCGAGCGCTTGGGAAGCCGAGTGCCGTGAGCTAGACGCTAGCCTTGGCTACACCGTGAGCTCAGGCTCCTGTGCCACCTGCTCCCACTCAGCAGGCTTGCTTCGGAATCGGAGCATATGGCCTTGGCACACACTGTGGCAAGCAGCGGACGAGAACACAGCCTGAGACCCCTGCACAGCAGGACCGACTGTGACAGTGACACTGCAGAGTAAGCGGGGCTGGGCAGGGACCCCCAAGGAGAGCAGTGCGAGGACGGGGCACAGTGCCGCTGTGCAGACACTCCAGGGATCAGGGCACCGCATAAAAGTGGGTCAAGAGGACACACCCCCAGGAGGTGTTTCCTACACATGAAGAAGGACGCACACCAGAGTCTGGAATGTACGGAGCCACCTAATACCAACGACCGACCTTGCCGGTCTCACTCTGCCAGGCCCGCTGCCACATGCCCTCCCTGAAATCAAGACCCCCTCCTTTTTTGGAGATAGGATCTTGCAATGTTGCCCAGACTAGCCCTGAACTCTGGGCTCAAGGGATCCTCCTGCCTCAGCCTTGTGAGCAGCTGGGCCCACATGTACTCCTACAACCACATAGAGGTCACCTCTGCCCCGTGTCCTCCACTGGGGTGTGGACTCCCTACAGGAAGCTCTGCTCACCTGTCGCCAGGGTCCGGTGCATGGAATGGGCACCAAGGAGGCCACTGGGCACAGTGTGGTGTTTCTTGGAGCTATTTTGGAAACATCAGCTCCACTCAGTATTTTACTTTTTATTTTTTGAGACAGGGTCTCAGCTTGTGGTACTCACTATGTAACAGCCCAGGCAGGTCTTGGATGAACGGCAATGCTCCTGCCTCAGCTGCCTGAGCACTGGGATTAAAGGGCATGCACAGCTTATATGGTGCTGGGGAAGGTTACCCAGGGGCCTGCCCTAGCAAGCACAGAGCCACAGTGCTGTGCCCCAGGCCCTTTGCTCGTCATTTTAGGGTACAGGTACTTTTCACAGAGCATTCACCAGGGCCCCGGTTTCAGTGCAAGGAGGGGGACAGCAGGGCGACACGAAGGCCGCTCCCACTGCCTCACACCAGGACACCTTGTCCTGTCGGAGGACCACTGTCCCAGCCATGCTGCCGCCGTCTCAGGGAAGGACGTGCGGCGGAGGCCAGCCAGTGCACCGAGCGGGAACCACTGCCTGAGTTGCAGTGTGCTTGGTGACAATTTCCGGCATTTTCAACCACAGCACAATTCTAAACAAGGGGGCCGGAGAGGCGACAGCTTTGGGAGGTGACGCGAGTCTGTTACCTTTGACAGCCAGTTGCTGTACAGGATGGGCCGGCTCATGGCTTTCTCCTTGTCTATGTTGGGGAAGTGCTTCAGAGCCACCATGTCAATGTTCTCGTCAGTCCAGCGTCGCTCCTCGTCCTCCACGAGCCTGTAGGAGGGAGAGCACTCATGGGTGGGAGCCGGGGAGGCTGGGGAGAGGACACGGGGGGAGGATGCATGGGCTCTGCTGGCCCAGCAGCCCACACCGTAGCTGCGAAAGCCTGGAAATGTGAACCTGGGGTGGTGCGAGCCAGGTGTGTACAACCTGTGGCCCACTGTTGTGTTTTGCTGCTATTGTTTTGAGACAGGGTCTTATTCGGTAGTCCAGGCTGGCCTACAACTCACAGCAGTCCTCCTGCATCAGCCTCCCAAGTGCTGGGATCACAGACATAGACCACCATGCCCCACTTATTATTTTTGAGTGAAGAAGAATTATCTCGGGCCATATACAACATACTTAATATAGTGATATATGTACTAAATTTTTCTTTTAAAAAGTTTTCATCAAAACATTTTTAAAAGAGGCTAGAGAAATAGCTAGTGGTTAAAGCGCTTGCCTAGCAAGTGCAAGGCCATGAGTTTGATTTCCCCAGCACCACATAAAGCCGGGCATGGTGGTGCATACCTGTAACCCCAGCACTCAAGAGCTAAGGCAGGAGGATTACTATGAGTCCAAGGCCAGCCTGGGCTCCGTCGTGAATTCAGGATCAGCCTGGGTTACACAGTGAGACCGTGTCCCAAAAGAAAAAACAAACAAAAAACCCCAAAAAAGCAGACTGCAGGTTGGACACACCCAGTAAACAATTCAAGAATATATACCAAGGGGCTGGAGGAATGGCTCAGCAGTAAAAGCGTTTGCCTAGCAGCACTAAGTACCTGAGTTTGATTCCCCAGCATCACATAAACTGGGTGTGGTGATGTACAAATGTAATCTCAGCACGCAGGAGACTGAGGCAGGAGAACTGCTGTGAGTTCAAGGCCAGCCTGGGCTACATAGTAAGTTCAGAAAGAACCAGTCTGGACTAGAGTGAGACCCTGTCTCAAAAAACCTCTACGCCATAACTATGGCACTGTGACATTTTAAAACCTATCCTAAAATTGTTTAGCTACAGATTTAAGAAATGAAAATATGAATGTTGGTGAGAGGAGGTTTGGTTATTTTGTTTGACAGAGTCTTGCTCTGCAGTCCTGGCTGGTCCTGAACTCACTAAATAGCTCAGGCTGGTCTTAAAACCCACAGCAATTCTCCTGCCTCAGCCTCTCACATACAGGTATATAGGCATTCGCTACCACACCTGGTTTAGGTGTTACTGGGAAATGAAACTAAGGGCCTAGCGCTTGCTAGGCAGGCACTCTAACTGCAGTCCTATTCCTCCAGCCCTTTTAAGGGAAGGTCTTACTGTGTCGCCCAGGGGGGGTCTTGAACTCCTGGGCTCCAGTGCTCCTGCCATCTCAGCCCCTTCAGTAGTTGGTGGAACCACAGGCCTATACTGCTGTGCCTGGCTGAGTCTAGTTTCTAAGCGTGGTAAAAAACACAAGCTGGGGATGTAGGTCAGTGGCTAAAATCACTTGCTAGCACGCACAGGGTTCAGTTCCCAAGCACCATACACACATGCGCGCGCGCACGCAAGTACACACACACACACACACACACGTGCGCGTGTGATCAAAAGCTGGACATGGCAGTGTAAGCTTGTCCTCTCAGCACTCAGGAACCTGAGGCAGGACAGCTTCGTAGTCCAGGCTGGACTACAGAGACAGACACTGTCTTAAAAAACAGGCTTGCTGGGGCTGCAGGAAAGGCTCATCGGTTCAAACACTTGTCTAGCAAGTGCTAAGTACCTGAGTTTAACTCCCTAGCACCACATAAGCCAGGTTTGGTGGCACACGCCTGTAATCCCAGCACGGGGGAGGCTGAGACGGGAGGACTGCCCTGAATCCAAGGCCAGGCTGGTCTACCTAGTGAGTTTAGGACCAGCCTGGACAACAGCACGAGACCCTGTCTCACAAAAAAAGCTATCTAAAACTAAAGGTTGCAAGTATTATGGAGGCAGACATTAAGAGAACCGAATCAAGGAGGTGCAGCCCCCAAGAAACTCTGAGCTGCCACGCAGGCTGGCGCCGGGTAGGCAGGGACGGGACCTTCTGAAGCCAGCTGCTCCTGCTCCCCTGGGTCTGCACAAAGTGTCTCTGGAGTTTCAGGAAGCTTGTGATAAGAACATAGCAGGTCTGTCTTTTTTTCTTAGAATAGGAAGAGTGACGGTAGCTCAAAGAACAACAAAAACGACATTTTCGATGCCGGAGATCCCACTACGAGAAACACTGGGCTGCACACCCTCCTCTGCCTCATCTGGTCCACGCCCCAGTCAGTGATCGCTTCCTGCCACTGACCTAACCCTGAGTGTACGCACAGAAGGGCAGAGCGGCGAGAAGCCCCTGCTCTGGGCACACCGCTCTCGCCTACTCTGCCCTATGTGTCCCTGTCGCCCAGTACTTAGGGCCTGGCTTGGAGGTAAAGACAGCTTGCAAAATCTGCCACAGGAAGCAGTGGTGTGCCCGCACAGTTCGTCAATTGTGATCCATTCTTGGAAGTCTTGAGTGACAGTACGTAAATAAATTTCTCACAGATAAATAAGCCTGTAATATGAGAGACATAAATACTAAAATACCAAAATTAAACATACAAGGAAAAAATTACAAAACTGGCTAAGCCAGGTCTGGTAACACATATAATCCTTTTACATGGGAGGCTGAGACAGGAGGATTACTAATTTGAGGCCATTCTGGATGATTTTGTGAGACTCTGTCTCAAAATAAAAAAATACAAAGGGCTCAATCCTCAGTACAGCCAAAAAAGAAAAACAAAAACCCTGTCAGATGAAGACGGTATTGAATACAAGGGGGTCCTGGTAAAAAATGATCAGTGACTCCAAGACGCCTCAAAAGGTGAGACTTGGCTTCTGTCCGTGGGACCGCAACGACTAGGCATGGAGGCATTCCGCGGGGAACAGAAAGAACTGGCGGCCTGGAGGGCGACAGCAGACCCCCCATGAGGACAGAGTGCAGGCAGGCACAGCACGGGGCGACGAGAGGCAGGGGAGGCGCTGCTGGGAAGGAGTGACCCCAAGAGACGCAGGCAGTCCTGCTTGGCTGTGACCGAGGTTCATGATAGCACCTGCCAGCCACACAGTGGCACGGTAAGGGTGTGTGCAGGCCTCGTGCTCCCGTGCGCCGCGTGTGGCTATGGGCGGCATGGAGCTGCAAGGCCCTCGCTGCCTCCGGGTCCTGCCCCCAGGCATGGCTGGCCCACTCGGGCTGGCGGCCTACGGACACTGCTGCGGGGGCCTGCCCTCACCTGTCCTGGAAGAGGCGGAGGGCCTCGTGCGCCCAGATCCGAATGAGGCCTTCGACAGGCAGGGTCTCCAGGGGCCTGAGTGCTTCAAAGACGCCTCTCACCCACCTCGTCATTTCACGGGGCGAATAGATATAGTGAGGCTGTGTATCTTGAGTGAATCTCTCCTGCGGGAACCAGAAAAGTCAGTTACATGTATATCCTAAGACCTGAAAATGTGGTTAAAGGTAAGATGTTGTAAAACATTTTTATATTAAAGACAAAGGAGCTGGGCATGGTGGTGCTGGCCTGTAATCCCAGCACTCTGGTAGGCTAATGAGGCAGGAGGACTGCAAGTCTAGGCCAGCTTATGTAATTTAACAATACTCTGTCTCAAAATTAAAAAGGGAGCTGGAGGAATAGCTAGGTGTGGCGGTACATGCCTCTAGCCCCAGTACCCGGGAGTCCGAGGCCCAGCCTGAAGTACACAGAGACCCTGTCACACACACACACACACACACACACACACAAAGTGAGAAAGACACATCAGAACCCTGACAGACATTTCTCGTTGAAGGAGCGAAACTTTTAAGTCCCTTTGTGATAATGGTGGTGGAACCCAGGACCTTATACATGCTAGGCATGTCTCTCCCACCTAGCTATACCCTTCGCAGGTCCTGGACTCACTACGCAGCCCGAGCTGCACTCAAACCCATGGCAATCCTCTTGCTTCAGCCTCCCGAGTGCTGGGATTACTGGCATGTACCATCACCCCTGGTTAAATTTTTTTGTGGTGCTGGGAACAAAGCCCAGGGCCTTGTGTGTGCTAGGCAGCCCTTACCACGGAGCTATAACCTGGCCCCCGGGGATTAGTTATTTATTTTGAGACAGGGCCTCAATCTGCAGGTGTGTAGTCCCAGTGCTGGCCTCCTCCACGAGGCACCCTTCCTGCCTCAGCCTCCCAAGTGCGGGGATGACAGGCGTGCACTACCATGCCTGGTTTATGTGGAGCTGGGAAATCAAATGCAGGACCTTACGCTAGTGAGATAAGTGCTTTAACCACTGAGTTACACACCCACCCTTTAAAAACTTTTTTTTTTTAATAAAGCACAAAATACCAATAAAGTACCACTGATCAGGATAACTGATCCGCTGTTTGGACAGTGATGTGGCGTGGCCATGACACACACTGCACAGGACGAAAAGGTGTGTCTGTGCCATTCTAAGTGTACCGGGCCTGCAAGACACCACCCCACATCACCCAGGGCAGCGTGCACATGCAGGCGCGCAGCACCTGGGCAGAAGATTCCGGAAGGAGAACGCCTCCGGCTCAGCACATGCTCTGGCTAAACAAAGCCCAGTGGATGGGCTCTTGGGGGTGAGAGGAGCGTACCTGGGACATGGTGTAGAACTCCACCATGGCTGCGGTGAGTGGCTCGGCGTAGGTCCGCAGGGAGGGGATCAGCCGCAGCATGGCGCGGTTGAAGGTGCCGTAGATCTGTGTGAGGGACGCGGGCCCCGGGTAGTCCACGTAGACGACGGGCACGTGCCTCAAGAACCTGCGCGGACAGCCAGCTCAGCCCCCTCTGCCTGCGTGGGCTGCAGGCTTCTGACAGTCACCTCCTCACCCCCCGCCAGGCCTGGTGCCAGTTAGCGGAGCTGTGTGCACTGGCCAGGCTGGACCCGATCCGCCTCAGCCTTGCCGGCCTCAGGCGGGCTGGAGCAGCCGCTCACTACCCACAGGCTGGAATTCCATGTCTTTCTTTTCTCCCCTTCTGCACCGATGGCACTGAGCCCAAGCTTCTCGTGCCCTCGAGCGCCCTGCCGCTGAGCCGCACTCCAGCCCGACGCTAGCGTGCCGCATCACGCACACTGTGATGCGGGAGGCCTCAACATAAGAGCGCAAGTCACCTTGAATTCAAGCCGGTCTCCTGCTGTGCCACGGTCGCAGCACCGCTGGAGCCGGAGTGTGCGCCGCTCACCTGTGTGAGAGCGGCTTTCTCCCAGGGTCCGTGGGCGGATTACAGGCCCCGACAAACTGGATTCTCTCCAGCTTCACCCACGTTTGGTCCGAGGTGCGGTAAAAGCCCCCATGCTCCACCATCTGAGGGGGCAGGGAGCACGTTAGGAGCCAGGGGCGAGCTGGAAGCATGGCGGGTAGGGGCCGGGCATGGACTCACCTGCCTGATGAAAGAGATCACCCTCTGGGTCCCGTATTTATCCATATCCGGCAGGTTGATCTCATCACAGAACAGCACCAGCCACTTGCCAAGCTGCACGGGAGCCAGGACCACCCCATTAGGTGTGCGCCTATACTCGCAGTAGTGATCAAAGGTCTTTAGAAGGAGCTCCGGCGTGGTGGCACTGGAGAAGTTAAGGCCCACAACCTGCAGGAAGACGGCGAGGCAGTGAGGAACAAGCCCGGTTCCCGCCCCACGGCTCCGCTGCCGCCTGCCTCCTGCTCACCTCCATGTCAGGCAAGGCCCGCAGGGCGCTGAACAGCGTCATGGTCTTGCCAGACCCGGGAGGGCCACACAAGACCAGTGGCTTGTGCTCGGCCAGCCAGGTGTACAAGAGGGCTTCGTGGCGAACTGTGTCCAGGGTTGGCACGACGACATCAGGGGCCGCCACCTTGTGCGTCTCCACCTCGATCTGAGGCACCTTGGCCTGCCACGGGCACCATTCGCCACTGATGGACACCTGCACATGGGGATGGGGCACAGGTCACCTGGCAGCAGCATGTCTCCTGCCTCTCTTAACACAGACCAGAACTTCCCAGGCAGAGAAGCCATGCTCACCCACACACCCTACACCTCGTGAAACCGAAAGGAGAAAGGGCTGATGACGGGAAGGACAAAGGCAGAGCCAGGCTCCGGCTGCCCGGGACAAACTGGCACTGGCCAACAGGGTCAGAGCCGTGCAGCAGGCTGGCCGCCTGTGCCTACCTCGTAATCGATGATGGGAATGTTGGGTGCGGTGGGCAGCGGCACAGTCGTGATCCTCCTGATGTATTCACCCAGCTCGGCTCTCATTTTCAGCCGGCTGTCCCCAGACAGGGACCACAGGATGGCATAGACCAGGTATCGCTACACAGAGAATCCACGTTTCATGTTTACAAAATGTTAACAACAAAACAGAGAGCAACTTTGTGGAGAAGGGCAGAGGACCCAGGGACAGGGAACGAACGACGGAGGGCATGGAGAGGACGGGGACGCACAGATGACTGATATGAAACATGTACATGCACCCGTTCCCCAGGACGCATGGACCTACTATATACTGCAAACTGATAGTCGCAGAAGTAGTGATTACTGAAAAATTTCAACAATGACAAACATGATGGCTGCCAAGCACAAAAGATGGACTATAGACGGGTGTCCCTCTTAAGAAAGGCACAAAAGTCATGACAAAAAGGTCCCAACATGAACGACAGGGTAGAAGATGAGGCAGTGGTCAGCTAGAAGGGCGCAAACCTCTGAGAAAGTGATGGGCACAGACGCTCGCTGATTCCCCAAACCCCATGTCTCTAATGTGTTACAGAATTCAGAATTTATGTATTAAAAAAAATATGAGGGGCTGGAGGAATAGCTCAGTGGTACCCAAGTTCAATTCCTCAGCACCATATAAGCTGGACAGGGGGGCGCACAAACCTGTAATCCTAGCACTCAGAAGGCTGAGGCAGGAGGACTGCTGCGAGTTCACGGCCAGTCTGGGCTACATAGGGAGCTCAGAACCAGACTGGACTACACAGTGAGACCTTTTCTCAAAGAAACAAAGACAAAAAACCAAACCAAACCAAACCAACAACCCCCCCCCCCAAAAAAAAAAAAACAGTGCTGGAGAAATGGCACAGCAGCAAAAGCGCTTGCCTTGCAAGCACAGGCCCTCAGTATGATTCCCTAGCACCAAAGCTGGGTGTGGTGGTGCATGCCTGTAATTCCAGCACTCAGGAGGCCGAGGCAGGCAGACTGCCCTGAGTCCAAGGCCAGCCTGGGCTATACCAGAGAGTTCAGGACCAGCCTGCCTCAAAAAAACAAATCAAAAAACAAAGATGAGGACCTTGCAGCTGAGCAGAACACACAGCCTTGCAGCAGTCCTGGACGGGACAGCCTCTGCACCTTTCTCAGGCCTTCTGAAAGCCTGACCACACACCCAGGGCCCCGATGCCCCGGCCTACGCTGGCCTGCCCTGACCTGGATGTAGCGCTCCAGCTGCTCGATCTGCATGGGGAAATCGGGGTGGTTGGCGTTGTACTGAGCCACGTTGCGGCAGGCCTGGTGCAGCATTGAGAAGAGCGAGCCGAGGCAGCGCAGGCGCGTCAGGTCCATGATGTGCTCCAGCTGGAAGGCGTGCTCCAGCGCCTTGGTGACCAGGCCATTGGACGTGAAGTACGGCTGCATGATTGTCGCTGCGTCTCTCTGGATCTGGAAGAGGGGGCGTGGCGGGCCATGCTTAACTACCATCTGGAAATGCTCGGGGAGTCTCAGTTATTGCGACCCAGGCCCAGACTTCACTCCTTCATCCCGGGGGATCCCAAATCCCAAAACTGCTTCCCAGGAACCAGGTTTGCACCACGGCAAGTGGAAACGGGTAGTCCTCAGCAAGTTGCGAAGAGAAGTGATGTCATTCAAATGACTCTCTGCATCTCCCCATTACAGCTGCCATGGATGAGCCTCCGTGGAGGCTGGGACAGCCCAACTCCCCTGGGCGCTGCTGGCCAGGGCCCCAGACCTGCAGCATGGGTGATGCGGCCTCCTCGCCCTCGTCCTCCTTGCCCTTGCGCCGACGCTGCGCCTCGTCCTCCCCCTCGTCCAGGGGGATGCTGCGCAGCCTGGCCAGGAAGTTGTTGAAGATCATGTCCGTGCTCAGCACATCCTCGCTGAACCAGACCATGCCGCAGCGCGACACCGTGGCCAGGGTTGCGTATTTCAAGTCCTGTACTTCAAACATTATTCGCACCTTGAAAGAAAACATTAAGTGCGTTTAGGGATGGAAACCCAGTAGGAACCTGGACTTTAACTTTTTTTTGACCAAGGGAGTCAAGCTGGCAACGGTACAGGACTTCTCTGTTAGTGGCTCCACGCAAACTTAAGTCATAAGGCTATTACAGAACCTAAAATCCTTTTTTTTTTTTTGAGAAAGAATCTCACTTTGTAGTTCAGGCTGGCCTTGAATTCACAGCAATCTTCCTGCCTCAGCCTCCCAAGTGTTTGGGATTACAGATGTGCACCACATCTGGCTTACGTGACACTGTGGAATCAAACTTAAGATCTCGTGCTTGCTAGACAAAGTGGCCCTTTCTTAGCACCTGTCTCCAGAGACGACGTGCAGGACCCAGCGCATACCTAAAGACGTGTGCAGAACTGAGCCCGACACCGACTGCCTTCCCTACGTACAGACACACACCATGGTGACAAAGCTTAACGGATGATCCAGGCACAGTAAAAGAACCTGTCATGACTACAGCACAACAACTGTAACTAGATACTACAATGAAAGTTACGTGTACGTCAAAAGTTCTCCCTGGAACTTCCGATTTACTATCCACAAACTGCAGCAGCATTTGGGTACCGGACCTCAGACAGTGAGTCCGTGAACGGGGCAGCAGCCCACGGATACGGCCTGCACGGCTGCGGGTTGAGGCCTCGGCAGCCACGCACCCGGGCTCCACCACACAGGGAGAACAGCTTACGTTTGGTGGGAGGCTGAGGCGCTCCCCGTTGGGCAGGGTCAGGAGTTTGTTGTCATCCAGCACTGAGTTCAGGTTCTCCACCCACTCGGGGTCCACATCGCCGTCAAAGACGATCCACTGGCGCTTCTGCAGCTCGCCCCTCACGTTGTCTATGATCCTGGTCAGGGAGGTCATGCGGAGCCGTTGACTACACTGGGGCTTCAGGAGCAAAGAGGCTCATCCTACCGAGGCTCGCCTCCTTCCTTTCTCACTCTTCCTTCTTGGACAGTCTCTCTCTCTATAGTCGAGGAGGCTGGCCCTGAACTCATGGCAATCCTCTTGCCTTAGCCTACCAAGCACTGGGATCTTAGGTGTGTGCCAACACACAGGACTACTTTTTATGCAGAACTGAATCCTGGGCCTTGTGCTGGCTAGGCAAGCTCTGTAACCACTGAGTCTGGCCCCAGCCTTCTTCCCTTTCCCTTTTCTAGTCCTGGAGATGGAACCCAAGGTCTCCTGCCTGCGAGGCAAGGGCTCTGCCACACTGAGCTCTCAAAAATACAGTGAATACTTAAAAGACACACTGCCATGGCCTCCCCCGGAAACACTTCTCGCTCGATCCACTCAGCCCACACTGCTGGCCCTTGCTGAGGTCCAGCGAGTTCACTCTTGTCAGTGTCTTTGGTTGTACTGTGTGGATGTTCAGGTGTCTGGAATCAATAAAAGCTCACTTTACTGTGACTTCAGGAAAGAGTTAGAAGTGGCACAGTGCTGGATCCCATGAATAAGGTAAAGACACTGTCACGCTTTTATAAGCCCTTCTGTTGGATGGTACTTGGCAGTGGCACTTCCATATTACCATATTACTGATCATATTTCATGAGAATATTCACGTAACTGATTAGAAAGTGGGTACGTTTGCAGTGAGGAGGATTCTGACGCGGACTCATGTCAATGTGTCTTTTCCTGTAATCAGCTCGCTCACTCTCTCTCTTTTCCCATTTTATTGATAAGTGCAAAAATTAAGGTTTACAATGAAGTTGAGCATTCTGTGCACCTACGTATCTTGTCAAGGTGACAAGGACTTTCCCGCTCTCCTTTTGTCCCTCCTCCTGCTCACCCCTCCCTCCTCCCTCACCTGCCCCCCTATTTCACTTTGTTTTTCGTTTTAAGTTCCATGAGTTAGTTGTGATCTGGGTTTCTCATATCAGAGAGACCATCCGATGTTTCACCTTCTGCTCTGACTCACTTCACTAAGCATGAAGTTCTCAAGTTTCTTCCATTTGTCTACAAAAGCCTCTGTGTTGTTGGACTATAGACGTATAGTATTCCATTGTGGGGTCTCGCTCTGTAGCCCAAGCTGGTCCTGAACTCATTATAGAGCACAGGCTGGCCTTAGACTCACGGCATTCCTCCTGCCTCAGCCTCCTGAGTGCTGGGATTACAGGTATGCACCACCACACCCAGCTTGTGTGGTATGGGGGAATCAAACTCAGGGCCTTGTACTTGTTGGGCAAGCGCTTTAACTGCTCTGCTATTCCTCTAGCTCCCCTCCCCTTTTTTGAGACAGGGTCTCGCTCTGTAGCCCAGGCTGGTCGGAACCCATTATGGAACCCAGGCTGGCCTTGGACTCTGGACAGTCCTCCTGCCTCAGCCTCCTGTGTGTTGGGGTTACACACCACATGCAATTATTATGTGGCACTGGGGGATGGCACCTGGGGCCTTGCACTTCCCAGCCAATTGCCTGAGCACCAAGCCAAGTCCCCAGCCCGTATAAATCAATTTTTTAGTTTAAACACACACTGCATGATGTGACCGCCTTTCCCCATCCTGCTACGCTGGTTTGTACGTGACCTTCGTGTTGTTACTGCTTTGTTGGGACAGTAAGCTACACCCTGAGACCGTCAGATGGCCGTTCTTGGGCCCCACATTCCCTGGAATGCATACACTGGCCAACATGAACATACTTTCTCAGCACGTGCGTGAAGAGCCCATCGGTCCACTCTCTGGTGTTAGGGTCCAGGGTCCCGTAGAGGTGGTCTTTGCTGATGGCCTTGGGGTCGATGATGTGGGCCACGCCCTCCACACCTTCCAGCCTCTCCAGGGCCTTCAGCAGCACCCGCCAGGCCATGCTCTTCCCGCTTCCCGAGGGGCCCACCATCATGAGGCCGTGGTTGATCTGGGTGATCTGGTATAGCTGTAGGACCTGCAAGACCAGAACCCAGGCGTGGCTGCGTCAGGGGAGACGCGTTCTATGAGTTCGTCTTTCTTTTTCTGGTATTGGGGATTGAACCCAAGACCTCATACTGCAAAAGCTTTACCACTAAACTACACTCCTGATCTTACTTTTCACTTGGAAACAGAGTCTGGATGAATTGCCCATGCTGGCCTCAAACTTGCAGCCTTCCTGCCTCAGCCTCCTGTGCATGGACTCCAAGCACGTGCCACTGCGAGGAGCATGTTCTCTGAAATTTTTCGGAGACGATGCTGTGCATTCGAACCCAGGGCCTTCACGCTAAGATAACATTCCTATTCCTTTAAAAATTTTTTTTTGAGACAGGCTTTTCCTTATCTACCGAATTGTCCAGGCTGGGCTGGAAGTTCTGATCCTGCTGTCTCAGCCTCCCAGAGTGCTGGGGTCACAGTGCTGTATGCCACTACATGCAGCTACATTCTATCGATTCTCTCTCTCTTTCTTTCCTTCTTTCTTTCTTTTTTGAGACAGAGTTTTGCTCTGTAGTCCAGGCTAGTTCTGAACTCACTACATAGTCTGATCTGGCCTGGAACTCATGGCAATCCTCCTGCTTCAGCCTCCTAAGTGCTAGGATTGCAGGTACCATGTGCCACCAGGCCCTGATTATGTGGCGCTGGGGAATGGAATCAAACTTGGGTGCTTAGTGCTTTCTGGCCAAGTGCGTTAACCACTGAGCTATTCCTCCATCCCCCATTCTACGGATTCTTAATGGCAAGTACAAGAATTTTTCAACTGGAGAGAAGTCACACGGGCCACATCTAAAGTATACATTCCTCTGCTGTAGGGAGGTCTTTAAGGAGCCAGGAAAGTGGGGCCAGCGGCAGGAGATGTCCAGTAGCTGCCCCGGCAAGGGCATGTCACATCCTCCAAGGACAAGAGGAAGCCATGTAAATAAGCCTTGGTTTGACCCAGCACCCAGCATGGTTTCTCTCTACTCAATACACACAGATACTCAGGGGAAGGGAAGAAAAGATGGCAACACAGAACAGAATGCAAACCAGGTGATCACGGGCAGTTTAGGTTGTGAGACCCTGATACTCAAAAGTCCTGTCGTACTAAAGGAACTGATAAGACCACCAAAAAACTCATTATAAGACGACAAAACTGAGAACTCAGACTAATTTAAATGCCTGCACTGTCTTCTACAATTTCTGTATGGATCGTATCTCCAGCCATTTTTTGGGCAGATAATTTTGATTACAGACGACGCTAGATGGCAGGCATTACTGTTGATTTATATTAGGATGGCCTATGCGTACATCCATGTTTTAATATGTAGAGGTAAAATTATTAAAATATTTAGATTAATGAAATTTTCAATTAAAACTAAATATAGCAAAATTTTTGTAACTGTCAAGTCTGGCAAGGTTATTTTATCTGATTTATTGTACTATTCTTTTTGCTTTTGTCCTCATTTGAGAATATTTCAAAATAAAATTTAAAAAAAGAAAAAAAGTCCTGCCAGTAGAATTTCACTACCCTAATCACAGTTCCCCTGCAGTGGTGCCATCGTGGGCACTTTTAGAGATTCAACTGTACTGTGTAAAGAAATTTCAAGTTTTGCAGTCTCTGCATTCATTGCTCTCTCTACATCCCAACTACTTTCATCATCTGATTGAAACAGGGCTTCGTTCAGTCGCTAAGTTGCCCAGGCGGGCCTCAAACTTGAAGTCCTCCTGGCCCGGCCTCCAGCATGCCAGGATCACAGCGGGCGCCATCACGCCCAGTGACCTCCACATTTAAACAGATGAGGAACTCACACGGGCCCTGGCAAAACGGACAGCGGCGAGTGTCCTCATGGGACGGAGTGCCGCGGCCAGCGAGGTCGGCTCGGGTGGTGGCGGTGGGACAGGCGGGTTACCTTTTCTACCCACATGCCGCCGACGTCCTCCCCGTCGCCATAGGTCAGGTACATCTCCTGGCACACTTTTTTCAGCTCCTCTCGGAGGGCGGTCATCTCGCCGCGGTGGTACTGGACCCCGGGGAACACGTCTGACAGGAGGCTGAAGAGCAGGGGGATGTCCTCTGCCACCAGCTTGGGCACCATCGTCTCACAGACGCTCTGGATCAGAATCTGCGGGAGGAGAGGACTGAGTGGCAAGGGGCAGGAACGCAGCCCACACACTTTCTGCCATCACTCCAAAGAGTACGCAAGACGTGTGGGTGAGCAGAAGAGCAGGCCCCCTCGGCCACCCACCCAACTGCGGCACCTCACGGCGGCCCTGGGCCCCGCCACGCCCCAGAGGTAGACAGGTCCCACGGAAGGGCCGTGGCCACAAGGATGCGTGCGCACACCTCCTGCTCCGGCAGGTTCTCGGCGATCTCCCCCTCGTCCACTGCCTCGCCCCGCTCCGCCTTCTGCCTCTTTATCTTCTGGATGCGCTCCCTCTTCACGTTGCCTGCGCTCACCAGCACGCTCTTGAGCGCCCGCAGGCCGAAGTCGTAGTGGCTCTGGGACGACAGCTGCTCGTCGCACAGCCTGGGGGAGCGGGGGGGAGCTCTGCTCAGAGGGGCCGCGCTGCCGCAGGGGCTGGTGGTGCGGGGCTCGGCACGGGGCTTGGAAAGGGCCCTCCCCAGGCCAGACAGGAAGTTGAAGGCTCAGTGGGCACACAGGACGCGGTAAGGATCACGACCAGCCGACGGAACCACAGGCACTCACTTGAAGAACGGGACGATCTTGTTGGCGAGGACCTCGGCGGTGCGGAAGCCCTGCGAGTACAGCATGACCTGGGCGATGAGCTGCCGGTCAGGCTTGGTCATGGCCAGGCTGCGGAACAGCTTCTTGAGGTTGTCGGGGAGGTTGGAGCGGCCGGCGTAGCCGGGGTTCATGGTGATGAAGATGGCCATGTCCGGGCTCACCCTCACCTGCTTGTTGAGCAGCTCACAGGTGATGGGGGCGGAGGCTGAAAGAGGAGGACGTGCACACGTGCAACGTCAAGGAAATGAAATCCCACTGCACATGTGTCTCTAAAATGGGTCCAACCCCCAAAAGAGTTCTGCACCGACAGCTCCTGCCCACGGCTGGCCTGTGAAGCCAACGCCCAGGACCCTGGGGAGCCTGGCATAGAGCAGGCGTCCGAAGATCCCCTCTAACACATCGAGTCCACAGATGGACACACTCCAGGCAATGGCATTTGTCGGGCACCCCACAGAGCTGCAGCTCCTCCCAGGGTCAGGTGCCGATGAGCCAGAGCCGCACGGCACGGCCACTGAGGCCCTGAGGACACGCTCTTCTCAGAGCATCCGAACCTACCGACAACCTGTTCCGGGCCTGCCCGCCCCGCAGGGACAAGGCGCGTTCACTCTGACGCAGTGTCGATCCCGGGGACCGCTTTCATCACTACGCCTTTTCACTACGTAGGGGTCTAGACAGCTCTCTGCAAGCAAGCTGCTCTCCTACTCAGCTCTGACATGTTCAGTTCCCCCAAGGCTTGTCCCGGTATCACAGCAGGTGCTACGGCCGCTGCTAAACCAGAGGACGCAGGCTCGGAGCCTCCTAGCAGCTGTTCCTACTGTGACAGGGCTCTACCCCTAACCACGGCCCAACACTGGCCAACGGGCAGCTCAGACAGCCGGCAGCCTACGACGCAGGACAAACGGGGTATGCGGGGTGCACGGCTGGAGGCTCTGACAAGAGCACCCTCAGCCTCAGCTTTAACCCAAGGCGCTGAGCCCGGGGGGCCCCAGAGCACCCCCACCGCCGAGTGCCGCAGCTCCCCAAGGAGGCAGCCTTACTCTTATCATAGTTGGGGTTGGAGTGCTCGCGCAGGGCCTCCTGGATGCACTGCACTTGTTGCGACACAGCCGACAGCATTCGCTCCTCCAGGCGGTTAAACTCGTCGAAGCAGCCCCACGCGCCCACCTGGCAGAGCCCCACGAAGATGCGTCCCATTGCCTAGAGATACAGAAATGAACACCGTCCGTTAGGGACTAACTTGTGCCCCTGCTGCCACAGGCTGACAACCCAGCCTCATGATGACAGTAATCAGACACAGTCATGTTAATGTGGTCCCGGGCTGGGGCCTAACCACACAGAAAAGGTGGCATTAGTTTTTTGGCTTTTGATTATTTTGATGCTGGGGACCGAGCCCAGGGCCCTGCACTTGCTGGGAGAGTGCTGTACCACCAAGCTACACCCTACTCCCAAGGACTGTGTTCTTACAAGAGGAAGGCATGCGAGGGTCTATGCTATAGGTCTGTAAACTCAGCACTTTGGGAGGCTGAGGCAGGAGGATTCCAAGTTTGAGCCAAAAGCAGGTAACTTAACTACTTAAAGAGACTCTATCTCAAAGTAAAATTTAAGTTCAGGGTGGGGATGCAGCCCACCGCGAGAGCTCTACTAGACTCAAATCCTTGTAGCACAAAGAAACAAAACACACAGAGGACGACACAAGAACGTCTGTCCTTGTGTGCACAGAGAGGGAAGGCCACGAGGGGTATGTGGCAAGGTGGCTGCATGCTAGTAAGAGGCCTTACCAAGAACCAGCTAAGCCATAACTGGACCTGGGATTGGGACCTGGACCTCCAGGACTACGGGAAGACACTCCACTGTTGCAGACCCACCCAGCCCGTAGCATTCTGTCAGGCAGCCTGAGCACAATGAGATGTCACCAGTCTTGGTGTGGCTTTATGCTGCATCCTGGCTCAGATCTTTCTAAAACCTATGGCTCCTTACTTTAGAACGAGGATACCACCTACCCCCAGGGTGGTTGTGAAGGCTGAACCAGATTCACACAGCAGAAACGGGCCCAGAGGCCACAGGGCAGCCCTTCGTGAGCAACAACACTGGCATTGTATGGGTCCGCCGTGGGACACATTTTCTTTATGTGACAAGCCAACCCACTGACAAACTGGGTATTTGCATTCTAGCCCCTTCTGTTGGGTAAAGCTTCCCTGCCTCTGTTTACTCCCATATATTACAGAAAAATAATACGTTAAAGACTTCACTTTGAAATCACAAAGTTAAAAGTCAACGTGGAAATGCATGTTAGATCCCTCAATAACCGAAGATAACACCGACCTACGACCTACGACCTACGAGGACTCGGAAGGCCATGGAAACCATGGTGAGCCGTAGGCTGATGGCTTTGGGAAGTGACAGCTTAATGCTCCCAACCCTCCCCTTCAGGCTGTTAGATTTCAGGCAGATCCCATAAAGCTTCTCACCTGGAAATCGAAGGTCTCATCACAGTTGAAAACTAAAACAAACCGCCCAAGCTGGTGGCCCAGGGCTTTAACAGACTCTGTTTTCCCAGTCCCGGCGGGCCCTGTCACGAGAAGAATGCCAGTGAGTACTCGAGTCCTTGTCTAACTGGGAATGTACCCTCAACCCTGAGAGAACCGTAAAAAGCAATTCATTTTAAAAGTCAAACCAGAAGTAATAAATGTAAACAATAAAGTTTAGCATATACTGGCAATGTAATTAAAAATATACTGAAAGCATTAGCTTATTCCTTAATATTTCCATTTATGACATGACTTCCACTCCCCAGGTGTGTGGGATAACTTACCAAATGGGGATCCCCCCAACCTGGCCTCCAAGGCTTGCGTCATCGTCAGGTAGCAGCGGTCGGTGAGGGGGGTCTGGACCAGCTTGTCCTGAACACCCAGATACTCAAAGCCATAGTTAAATTTGGCATTTGCCATTTGAATTGACAACTGCTGTAACACATCCGTTTGCTTGGGGTCAAAGTAGAATCGCATCTGGCTGAGCCATTCGAAAGATTTGGCATTGTCAATCTTGCTTTTGATCAAGGACCTGGTAACATCCCTCTGGTGAACCAGCTCTGTAATCTGGGGAAATGAAGGTTCGCTGTAAGCTACAATAACACAGTGCATGCTCCGGGGGTGCAGACTGTTAATGACAGCCTACATCTACCTATACTGGCTTTCAGTAAACATTCCAAAATGCAAATTCACCACCAAAGAAAACAGAAATGCTATCTATGCGATAATGCTACACAGAATCAAGAGCTATGATAAAAACAGAGACACAACAAAGATATCTCACTTTAAAAAATATCCTACAATCACTGTAAGAGGTAATAGAAAAGGAGCTTTCTCGTGTTTGTCCCAGGCTGCCTACTGCCAGGGGCTCAGAGCCAGGATGTCTGTCCATACCACACTGTCCCCGGGGTCTCAGCATCATCCTAAATGGGGAAAAACTACAAGCATTCCCTTAAAATTGGAAACAAGACAAGGGTGTCTACTCTCACCACCTGTGCTTTAGTGCTTAAAACCTTAGCTAAAGCAAACAGGCAAGAATGGAGTACAGAGAATATGATTAGGAAAGGAGGGAGTCAAAGCAACCTCACCTGACAGCATGACCCTTTACACAGAAGACCCCCAAAACTCCACCAGAAAACTCTTAGAACAAAGTCAGCCAAGCTGCAGGATGAATATCAAGACACAAAAATCAATAATATTCCCTCTATAGCCACAATGAGAATAGAGCAATTAGAAAAACAACACCACTCACAGTCGCCTCAAAGAAAATCATGTATCTAGGAAGTAATCGAAGGAAGTAAGGGACTCCTATATTGAAAACTATCGTACTTTGAAAAAGGAAACTGAAAAAAATTATAAAATGGAAGGACATACCCTGTTCCCGGATGGGCAGAACCAATATTGTCAAAATGGCCACACTACCAAAACTGATCCACACACTCAATGCAATCCCAATCAAAATACCAACAGCATTTTTCATAGGAGTAGAAAAAACAATCCGAAAATTTATATGGACCCGGAAGACACAAAACAGGCAAAACAATCCTAAGCAATGAAACAAAAGCAGGAGGCATCGAAGTACCAGATATCAAATTATATTATACAGATAGAGTGATAAAACCCACATGGTATTGGCACAAAAACAGGTAGGTGGATCGATGGGAAAGAATTGAGAGCGCAGACATCCTTGAGTATCTACAGCCGTCTGATCTTTGACAAAGGGGCTAAAACACAGGCTGGAGAAAAGACTGTCTCTTTAACAAACGGTGCTGGGAAAACTGACTAGCTACATGCACAAGAATGACCAGACCCACATCTTTCACCATGTACCAAAACCAAAGCAGGAAGGATCAAAGGCTTGCGTATTAGAACGGAGACGCTGAACCTGTCAGACGAAAAACAGGCAAACGCTTGGAGACACTGGCTCAGGCAAAGACTTCTCTCAATGCAACACCCACAACACATGAGATAACACAACATTCAACAAATGGGATCGTATCAAATTAAAAAGCTCCTGCTCAGCAAAGGAAACAACTAACAGTGAAGAGGGAACCAACAGAATGGGGAAAAAATTGTGCCAGCTACTCTTCAGAGGACTATTACGTAGAATATACAAAGAACTGAAAACAGACAGAGAGACCCTGTCTCAAAAATAAAAAGAACTGAAAACAACTAGACCCCCTAAAATAAAAGATCCTATCAAAAACTGGACAACTGAAATTAATAGTTTTCAGAAGAAATGCAAACGGCCAATAAACACATGAAAAAATGTTCAGCACCTTTAGCCACAACAGAAATGCAACTCAAAACAACACTGAGGTTCCATCTAACACCAGTAAGAATAGATGATACAAAAACTCAAAAAACAGCAAATGCTGTTGAGAGTTACAGGGAAAAAGCAACCCTTCGACAATGTTAGTGGAGTTGCAAACCAGCCATTATGGAAAGCAGTACGGAGATTCCTCAAAAAACTGAAAACAGACATCTCCTTTGTCCCAGATATACCTCTTCTGGGGATCTTCCCAACAGTCATCACGCAAGAGAGACACGTGCAAAGCCATGTATACAGCAGCACAATCTGTAACAGCCAAATCTTGGAAGCAGCCCATGTGCCCACCAGCAGATGAACGGACAGAGAAGATGGGGCATATTTGCACAAGGGAGCACTACTCTGCCACGAACAAAGATAAACTGGATCACCTGTAGGGAACAGGTGTTTCTTGAGACCATCATGCTTAGGGAAAGGGATCAAACACAAAAGTGCTGCTTGGTTTCTCCAACATGACAAAAACAATAAAAAAGGTAAAAGAGAAAGTAGAAGAGATGGAAGAAAGCAAGCAGGCAGACGCTGTGGGGAGGTAGGAGGGATGTGGGGGTGCGGAGGGGGGAAGGGGGGGTGAGAATGACCAAGATGTGACGTGCAGATGTACCCACTTCTCAAGCTGGTTATTGTGACACATCACAAATACACATGGGCAGAAAAAAAGAAACCACACATATGGAGCACGAGAGACCCACCCGAGACCAGCAGGACCCCCTCTGCTTTTGTCCTGGACCCTGGCAGGAGCCATCTGCGGCATGACCGCCCCTTAACCGGCCAGGTCAGGGCAGAAGCACGCAGGGCGGGCGGCTGGCAGAAGACTAACCAGGTGCTCCAGCTTCCGTCTCCGCAGTGGCGGCTGCTCCATGAGGACAGAGTCAGCCAGCACGTTGAGGGTGGCCTCCACGTTGCTCAGCACCGAGTGCAGAGGCGCTGCGCCCCCGCCGCCACCGCTGCCCATGCCGCTCAGTGCGCTCTCCACGTTCTCGGACCAGGCTATCTGCGCCGACAGGACCACAAGCTGGGCCTGAAACAAATGAGACGCGAGAGCCATGGGGCCAACTTCTTCCCACTGAGACAGCGTTTCACAGTGTCTCCCGGGCGGCCCTGAACTCGGGCTCATGCGTCCTCTTGCCGCAGCTCCCCGAGGAGCTGAGACAACGGGCATCTGCTGTCACACTCGGCTCCCAACGGCCCACTTTAAAGCCAGCGCTTTATCTTCACCTGCTCGCTTTGACTATAGATTACCTGGTATTTATCGATCCAGGTGATGTAGGTATTTGGGTCAATTGAAGTGGCTTTACCAAAAACCTCCACCTCTGTGACAGATTCGGCGAGGAGCTTGGCCAGGGTGACTCTCATCTCCTTCTCCACCAGCGTGAGCCACTCGTTGATTTTGGGATGTTCAGTGATGGACACAGGAGTTTTAAACATCACCTAAAACACACGAAGTCCTTAGGAACCACAATGCACTGGGACGTGAGAGTAGCTTTCCAGGCCACAAGCATGAACTGCGTACCTCCTCTCCCTCCCGGGAGGAGATGCCCAGCACCACAGAGTTGTCCTCGTTCAAGATGATGCTGGAAACGCCAGCAAACATTTTCTTGAAGTGCTTCTGTAGTTTTGCTACATTTTTGCTGTTTCCAATGATTTCAAGCAAATCTTCATCACCCACAAAATAGAACCTGAAATTCAAACAGCACTCTGCTTTAATACTGAAGATGAACCACGACAAGATTTCCAATCACAGGACGAGACAGAGGACATGGCTGTAGGTAGAAACGTCTCCAGCCTGAACTCAGGTCACATCCCACCTTCTTCCGGCTCTCAGGAAAAGACATGTTTATGCAACACACTGGAGGAAGAGGGATTCAATACAGTTTATCTTATTTCATTAAGACAATAGGAAAAAAAAAAAAAAACCCTGCTCCAGCTCCACATAGACTAAGCCAGCTGCTTGGAGAGGCAACAGCCAGACACGGGCAGCCCAATGCCACCCCGAGCAGGGCCATCGGGCTATGTGAAACTCAACAATGCTGGGGCAGACAAGCGGGATCACAGAAAAAAATCAACACGCAAAAGGCAGACCATGTTCACTGACTGACTTCTTGGCTAACAAAATCCTTGCTTGTTACAGCTGACCGACACACAGGTCCGGAGAGAGGCTGGCCGGAAACTGCGCAGCCGAAATTCAACTCTACTTCAGTCTTCATCCACCAAAGCGCCTCACCTGGGGAAAGATGAGCGCTCTCTCTCCAGGTACTCTCCCAGGGCCTTCTGGATCTTCCCCAGCAGGTCTGCCAGCCTTTCCAGAGACCTCTGCACCCCCTGGATGTTCAGAACGTCCATAACAAGGGGAGACTTGGACACTTTCTTCATCAGAGCTAAGAACTCCGTGCTGATGCTACACCCCAAGGGAAAAGTATGTTAGCCTCTGTGGGGCGAGCCCAGGCTCCTCAGCTCCTTGCCCCCCGTTCCCCGTCCCTGACGCCAGCCGTACCTCTGGAACCGCTGCGTCTCCACAGGAAGCAGGTGCTTGATGTCTGCACTGCCTGTGAAGATGCCTTCCAGGTACACCCACCGTCTCTGTACGTCGATCCACACGTCGAAGAGAGCCATGATCCGGTTCAGCTTATCTTCCCAGCTCAGGGCATCCTCCTCGAAAACCTGGCGGGCGCATGGAGGGCGGAGCTCAGCTGCTGGGCCGTCACCGCAGCCCAGCCGACGTCACCGACGACGTGGCCAGTGTCCCATCCACTCACCCAACTCACAGTGAAAATCAGGCCTCTAGGAGCTGTCAGTCCAGAGGTAGGACAGAAGAGGTCAGTACCTTGTAATATGGCGACAGCTTCATGGCAGAGACGCTGTTGATGTGCTCCTTGACCTTGTTGAAAAGGTCATCCCAGCCACGGATCAGGCGGCACTTGTTCTGATAGTTGACCAAGTCCAGCTCGTATGTGTTCCACACCTCTCTTATCTGTACCAACACCGGGAAGAGGCACATCGTCAGCCTGAGGCTCCCACCACCGCCCAGGCACCGAGCAGGACGGGGCCAACAGAGCAGCCGGAACCGCAGAGCGGTCGTCCACTCCTCCCGCGCACCTGCTTCAGAAACTCCTCTAAGGCCATCTCTCCTTGTGCCACCAGCAGGACGTCCTTGACGACAGCTTCGTTTTTCTGCAGGTCCACGTCCCAGATTTGGCCAAGGGTCAGCTCAGAAACAACCCAGTTGACGTGAAGCCTCTTCATCAGCTGCTTCCAGTGGCGGTCTTTTAGCGCCTCAGATTTCAGCTCGATCACCAACATATTGATCTGTGCAGAGAGCACAGATGTTACCTGGGCACGTGTGGATGTCCCCCGCCAGGCGGCGCTGATCTCCTACCTTCATATAGCCTTTCAGTAGCCTCTGCACAAACTCATAGGAGGCATACTGGCGCAGGCGGGCCGGGAAGTTCTTCAGCTGGTTCAGGAGGCCATCTAAATTTTGTCGGAGCTGTCAGGAAAAACGTGGGTGATAAACAGTGTGCTGACATTTCTTTAAATAGTAAAATACTTCTAAAAAACTTCTAAAATAAAATTTCCATGCATCTGGATGAATAACACAAATGACACAAAGCTGTTAAGAAACATCCAGTGCACCACAGCACAGCCTGCTTCCAAGGTGCCCGTGGTGAGCCTGCCAGTCCCGCGGCACACACGTCTGCACTCTCTCCACCTGGCGAGATGTACCTTTCGAGGCTGCACAGAGACCCATGGCTGCTCCTTCATCTGATCAATCTGCTCCCAGACCTTGGAAAGCTCTGACCAAACACCCTTGAGGTCCTGCAGCTCCTCTAAGGCCACCTGCGGTAGAGAATAGGAACACGGTGAAGTCACCCTACAGGTGACCAGCTCCAGGCAGGCCCGGGGTGGCTGGGGTGGGCGGCGGAGGCCCCACCTGCACGCGCTCCTCGCTGCCGCTCAGCAGCCCCGTGTCGGTCAGCTCCAGCGCTTCCTTGGCCTTGGCGCACTTCTCTCGGTCATCCTTCAGACGGCCAAACTTGCCCTCGTAGATGGTCAGAGCCTGCAGGGCCTCCTCGGGGCGCAGGTTACCCTGCAAGGCAGTTAGAGTGCGTGGTTGTAGCTCTGTCTCGGGAGGGAGAGAGCAGAGGAGCCACCAAGCTTCTACAAGTCTCTGACTTCCTGGGCATGTCCCATAGGTCCGTGTTCCACGAGCTGGCCACTCGTGATGTGTGCACAGAACAAACATGAGCCGTGTGGCAGAATCTTACAGAGAACTATTAGCACGGTGGGCACCTTGCAGCTGAGTCATTTCACTGGTGTCCTCGGAGGTGGGGCAGGAGGAGCGGGGACAGACTCTGGGGGGGGTTCTCAAGATGCTTCAAGGAGACAAAGTCCTCCGAATCTACCAGCCCCATCTTCTCTGAAGTACCGTGGTGGCATGGGTAGTCCACGAGAAGAATGGGGATCACCAGAGTGTGGCTCTCTGCAGGTGATACATTTACACACTTCCTGTCCGTTTTAATAACATTTAAGAATGATTATGTAAACAATCCCAACTTTCTACCTAAAACTTCAACTGTAGCACATTCCCGGGCCAAGGCAACAGGAGACATTCGGACCTCAGCACCCAACGTCTGCCCGCAGCGGCAAGTATTTGTACCTTAGCAACATTGGAAATAGTGAGAACTGGTTCTCTAAAACTTTGAAAACGGGCTGGAGGAATGGCTCAGGGGCAGTGCAAAGTCAAGCACTAAGTACCCGAGTTGGATTCCCCAGCACCACATAAGCCTGGTGTGGTGGCACACGCCTGTAATCCCAGCATTCAGGGGGCTGAGACAGGAGGATTGCTGTGTGTCCAAGGCCAGCCTCGGCTCCACAGAGAGTTCACGACCAGCCTGGGCTACAGAATGAGACCCTGCCTCAAAATAAATAAATAAAAAAAAAGAAAAAAAAAAAAAGAAAAGAAAACAGGAACGGACAGTCCAGCCAAAATTAAGCACTGAGAAAAGCCTGCAAGGGCAAGCAGCACAGATGTGCCGATGGGCCCCGGAGGGCGGTGTCTGCAGGCCGGCCTGCTGAGGAGGTCGTACTGCAGAGCAGAAGCCAGGCTCACATTTGAGATACTTTCTCCTCTCCATTTATTTGTATTTGTGCATCTACACAAATAAAGTCTCGAACTCCACCCCCAACTGGCCTGACATGCCATCACCTACTGGCTGTCATGCTCCTTGGTCCCCACAACCTGCCGGGTCCTCTCTTTAGGCCTGCCCTCACTGCCCTTTCCCTGCCAGGCCTGCCCTGACATGGCAGTGGCCACTGGCATCCTTCCTGCCCGGGTTCTACTGTCTGCAGCACGCTCACTGTATTTTCTTGCTCACTTATTCCTCTTTCTCTACCTCTCCCTACAGAGCCTAATTCCACCAGCAGAGGGCCTGGCCTCAGCACACCCTGTGTGGGAGGCAGTCGGCGCTTAGTAAACACTTGGTACACGAGGAGAAGTGGGTGTGATGGCTTCTGGGGACAGAAGGTTAAGGACTCCATCAGTGACGACAACCACAGAATCTGGCTCCCTGTGACGCTTCACCTTGCCTGCTCAAATCATATGCATTTTTTTGTTTGCTTTTTTGGTGCTGGGGACCGAACTCAGGGCCTTCACACTGAGTTATAGCCCTATCCCTAAGTCACAAAGTTGCCCAGGCCGAGTTCGAACTTGTGATCGTCCTGCCTCAGCTGGGATTACAGATAAATACTGGTTTCTTAAAAAAGAAGTTGTGGTCCCGGGGCCTTGCGCATGTTAGCCAAGCACTCTACTTCTGAGATTCATTCCCAGAATCTGATTCCCAACTTCTTCTTTTTTTTTTTTTGCAATGAGGCCGACTACACGGCCGTGGCCCAGGCTGGACTCAAGCTATCCCACCTTAGCTTCCCTCAGCGCTGAAGACTATGGGTGCACTCCACCACACCTGGATGCAAGTATGCTTTTTTAATCACCAAAGGAAAAGAAATCTTCAGCACTGGAAAGCTAAGCCACAGTGAGGTACCTGGGTGCGGAAAGCACGCCTGGCCCGTGGCTGGGGACGCTCACCGTGACGGGCTTGGTCTTCTCCCAGTCAGTCAGCAGGTCAGTGGTGCGGCTCTCCACAGCCCGGTCCTCCTGCACGATCTTCATCTGCAGGTTGGCCACCTGCTGCTGGATGGCAGAGTCCTTCCGCCGCATGATGTCATTGAAGGCCCCCCACTCTCCCTCAATGTTGTCGATGTATAGCCAGGAGGGCGGGAACTGGAACCGCTGCTTCTCCAGCAGGCGCTGACCATTGCGGTAGAGCTGGGGAAGTCAAGGGATGCATCTGTTTTGTAACAATGTCTAAACTGCTGTCAAGCCTCCACAGAGAGCACTTTGTGCCTACACAACACAAAAGATGGTGTCTTGGCTTCTTCATAGCCTCCTGTCCAAAGGGCAGTGTGGCCAGCCAGCACCTGCACCTAGGTTAGGCGCACGCCAAGGTCATGGAAAGGACAGGACACGGGATGGGGGGCGGGGCTGTGCTTCATTTCCAAATACAGAAGGACAGTCTGATGACTAGAAAATCACCACAGTAAAAGATTCAAAGTAACCAAAAAATATCTAAAAACAGTGGTTCTCAAACCTTGCTCACAAGAATTGACTGTGAAGCTTTTCAAAATGCAGAAGGCTGGTATATTGATCTGTTTGTTCATTTGCTTTCTCTCTCTCTCTCTCTCTCTTAGTTTTTTTTGAGACAGTCTCACTTCATAGCCCAAGCTGGTCCTGAACTCACTATGCAGCCCTGGCTAGTCTCTAATGGTAATTCTTGGATTAAAGGTCTATGCCACCACGCCCACCTAGTCTTTATGTGGCGCAGGAGATTCAAACTCAGAGTCTTGTGCTATGCACGTGCTTTGGCTACTGAGCTATACCCTTAGCCCTCTCTCTCTGCCTGTCTGCCCCACCCCTCTTTCTCTCTCTGTCCCTTTTTGGTCATGGAGATTAAACCCACGGCCTCTGCACTGAGCTACATTGCCAGATATTTTAGTCAGTTTTGAGGCAGTGTCTCATTAACTCCCAAAGTTGCACAGACTGGGCTCTAACTTGTATTCTTCCTGCCTCAGCTTTCCAGAGTTATGGAACCACAGGTGCACACCACCATGCCCAGCCTGCACTTTACAAGACATCGGGCAGTAACGCAGACTGGGTCTGTGTGCCAACCGAGAGAAGCAGTGCAGAAGCATTCCGATCACGTCGGAATGTCAGACAGAGGCCCAGTCTGAGTTTCTTGAACGCTCAGAGAGCTCACCTCAACTTGTTTCTCAAACTGTTTGATTTTCCGTTTCAGAGACTGCACATAGGTGATGAAGGTCACTGCGTCAGAGGTGCTGGCCGTGTCCACAGAGTGCTGCTCCAGCTCTTGGCGAGACTGTCGGCAGAGAGGGTGTGACCAAGCAGGGTCCTGGCGCGCCCGCAGCCCAGCCCGAGGCCAAGGCCGCACTCCTCACCTTTGAGATCTGCGAGTGGAATTCTGTCATGTTTGTCCCCAGCATCTGCCCGAATTTGCTGAGAACCTCTTTATGCCACGAGTCGTACTTCAAGTTCACCTTGGACTGGACCTGCAGGGAAAGCCGCGCGTCACCACAAGCCGTCGATTCCTTCTTGCGGCTCGGTCATGCTTCCACGTCATCCAGGTTCGATGCACGTGTCACATCTACAACCACCCTGCAGCCCGTAGGAACAAAGCTGCGCTCACCTTGCCGTAGTCTATAACCACTGGTCCGAACTCCTTCTTGGTCTCTGCGTTGTCGAACGTGCCTCTGGCCTTCCTGATCTGTACCAGGAGGGCCTGCCACTTGCTGAGGTCCTCCCCAAGCCTGTTGTAGATGTTCTCAGCTTGCATGTCCCACAGACACTGGTACTGAAGCCAGACCTGTGTAGGAAGAGTGCAGGTAAACACAGGGCCTGACATGTCCCTACTGCAGACTGTGGGCAACGCTGTGCTCACACGACATTCCAAGGGCTCGCATTCTCACAGCCATTATGGAAACTTTATTATTTATTTATTTTTGAGACAGGGTCTTGCTCTGCAGTCCAGACTGGTCCTAAGGTCACTGTGGAGCCCGGGCTGGCCTTGGGTTCACAGCCACCTTCCTGCCATCATACTTAGCTTATGTGGTGCTGAGGGATTGAACCCAGGGCTCCGTACTTGCTAGGCAAGCCTGTTAATAGCAGAGCTATGCCACCAGCCCAAGAAAACAAACTTTAAATTCTCAATGTCTTCATAACCAAGAAAGAATAAAATATACTGTTCTTGAAAATTGTAGCTAATATCCCACGAACACCGCTTGTTCTCTGCTGTAAAATATGCAAATGTAACCTACCAACATATGGCTTGGTTCTGGGTCCTGCAGCTCTCACTCCCCAGGGACAAGGCTAGACCATCGGGTACACGCGAAGACACAGGTGTTTCCTACCTTCACGTACTGCTCGACCTCAGTCACGATGCCCATGACCGCAGAATAGGACTCCTCCAGGGCAACAGGGCCATCAGGCATTCGGGTCAGCGCATTCCGGTAGAACTTCTCTTCCTCCGTCAATTCGTAATGCACACCCACCTGGGCAACCAAAGCTGGAAGTGAATGCCAGGTGGCACACCTGAGTGTTCCCCTCAAGTCACTTTTTATGTAATGGAAATAAGTGAAGGAGTACAACTCGCCACTGCAATTGTGACTGAGGGACCGGGTCAACCTCCCCTGGCCACCAGGGACCAGAAAGCCTGCTAACGGGGGTGCGTCAGGCCACTTGAAAGGAGCATGACATGGACCCCAGCATGCAACAATGTGGCAGCACGAGTGGCGCCCAGGGAAGCGGGTCAAGGGCGCATGAAGCTGCTTGCTCAGGGTGCGCACCAGGCTCCACGCTGAGCACCACACCTACACCATAGTCCTGTTCGCCCAGACTCACATCCTACGGGGCAGGGAGGTAACGTAGCAAACTACACACAATGCTAGGTGGCCAGAAAGTCTACGGAGAAGAAACAAGAGGGAGGGACGAGAGGAGGTGACAGGCTTATATTTTTTTTTCTATTTTTTTTTTTTACAGTGCTGGTGAATAGAACCCCAGGCCTTGTGCATGCAAGGCAAATGCTCTGCCACTGAGCTACCCATGCACTCCTGGTTGAATCTCAAACTGGCATATGAAGAAAAGCTTCAGGTTTATTTGCCACTATATGGCTAACTTTATTTCATCTATTATATCTCATTTATATTCCCTGCTCCCACTGGCTGGTACATCTTTTGAGATAGGGTGTGCCAAGTTGCCCAGACTGGGCTTCAACCTGTGACCCTCGCTGGGGCCCCTGGAGTGCTAGGATTCAGGTGTGACACGGCACCACCACTGGCCACCTACCGTGTCTCAGCACGCTGCCACAGAGGCCGGGGCGCAGCGCAATGCCTACAGCACTTGCCTACTATGCTTCTAGAGTCAAAGGGGAGCTCAGCAGAGCCCCTAGCTCCTGGGCTGGCTGACGTCCCTTCTCAGCAGGCCCAGCTGTTTAAGCAAAAGGACTCTGCAGCTCTGGGGACACCTTCTTCCTGAACCTCACTTCCTGCCTGCTCACTGGAGGGCGAGGTATGCCCCCTTTCTGGGCACACCTTGCCATGTGGCGCTTCAAAATGCCCTCCCCCGGTCCCCTCCCACACGCTCAGGGTGTTCTCATCCGGGCTCCTGCCTTGAGACACCCCTGCACGCAATCACCTCACCTTCCACTCTCCAGCCGGACTCTCCCAGAGCCCAGCCAGCTCCCCTCGGCTGTGGGGGCACGCGCTGAATTAACATGCCTCCGCAGGCCTCTCCTTCCTGTGTGACCGTTTCCCACCCTTTTCCTCGCCATCCTCCATCTCACTCGGGCTGGAAGCCACGGGGTCCTCCTTGACTCCCGCTGCCTCTGTCTTCACAGCTCACCCCCTGGTCAGCGAGCTGTCACCTCCCCCTTGGATTATTAACATCACTCTGACCTGGGCTCTGACCTGGGCTCTCTGCCTCTGCTGCCTACAAGCAGTTTTCAACACAACAGCCGGAAGTGGCCTTAAATTCTAGGTTGATGCTGACCCTGCTCCTCTGGGGCCCTTCCCGCCTGTCCCACCCAGCAGGAAGCCAGAGCTCCAGGCTTGCTGGGCTGCACACAACGCACTGCTGTGCTCCTCACCAGACTGGCTGCTGCTGCCAACCTGGACCCTCACTGGTCCTCACAGGTGCCTGCTGACCTGCCCTGGCCTTCACACCTGACGATCTGCTCCTGAGCCTCTGGTAGCTGAGACACCTGGCTTACTCCTGTCCCTCCATTTGGTCTCTGCTCAAGGATGGCCTCAAGGATGGCAAGAGCTCATCACTGATTTCTGTGTGTGTCTGAAGAACTCTCCGATGAGAGTGATGGGGGAGGCAGCAGGACTTGGGATTCCCAAGGACCTGGAGGGAGTATCTAAGAGACTACCGAGGCCTAGTGACAAATACCCAAGAAGTATTCGGGAAGAACAGCGAGGGTGCGCAAAGCCTCCTCTAGCTGGCCCTCGGGACACTGTACAGGAGTCTGCATCTTGAAAGGATCTGTGAAGAGCTTGTGTAACAAGGCACCCTGGAGACACAGTGCCACGGAGCCCCAGGACAGGACAGCAGGCCGATGGCACCAACTTCAAGTCCCCCAGGACTCACCTGGTACCTCTGACTCTGGATCCGGGGCAGGGACAGCACGATCATCTTCCAGGCGAACATCTCCTGGTACAGCTTGTACCTGCACTCTTCGATGGGTGGGTTCAGGTAGATGACCTGGTTGGTTATCCTGAGCTCATGAACGACGTTCTGAAAGAGAAAGGTTTCAGCTTGTACTCCGTAATGTACAGCACTTCAGGTTTTAAGATGGCTTTAAGTCTTAATATCTCCTCCAAATTACTAAGCTACAGGTCTAAACCACAGAGCCTGCCACTTTCATGGATAGAATGCTGCACACAATTTCATGTTTGGGATTTCTGTCATTACAACAAGATCATGCATGACAGGCCAGCACCCCCTCCTGGGTCCCTGGAGCCTGAAGTTGAACTTACCTGGCACTCGTGAGGCTCTGAGGCTGGCTGCACATGGCCATCCCTAGGAGGAGCTACTTGAGGGCTGAGGAAGCAGTGCCACTGACGCAGCCCCAGGAAAGGGCACGGCTGCTGGTCACACACAGCACCGACTTTGGTTTACACAGCTACGCCCCACCTGCACCCCGACAAGTGCTTTTAGCTACTCCCATATCTCCACCTGGACTCCATACAGAACTGCAGCCAACAGCACACTTGCTGGTCTCGGTCTTTAAAATGTACACCCTGGGGAAAATCTTTTTACTAAAATCTGTTAAGTTTAAACATTGAAAGAGAAAAGATAAAAAGTCTATACAAAAAATTGCTTCCCCAGACAGTTCTTTGAGGTTTTCTGTGGGGCCTTTCTATTGGTAAATATAAAAAATGCTGAAAGACAGAAACCAAGCCTACGACTTAGGAATGCTGCCAAGAGGCCACCTAGAGCAGCAAAGACATGCGCAGTCGTAGCCAGCAGAGCTGCAGAGCTCTCCAGGAGGCTTGCTGCGTTCTGGCTGGTCTCTGCTTCTGCACAGAAAGAGGCAACAGGCAGTTTGGGAGCCCCATTTTTCTTGTTCGGCTTTTTTTGAGACAGGTCTCACTGTGCAGCCCGAGGTGGGCTCAAATGTGCTGCTTTCCTGCCTCAGCCTCCTGAGTGCAGGGATTGTAGGCATGTGCCACCACACCTGGCTTAGTTCATGTTTTTTTTTGTTGTTGTTTTTTGAGACAGGGTCTTGCTCTACAGTACAAATGGATCTTGAACTCGTTATGGAGCCCAGGCTGACCTGGAAAAACAGAGCAATCCTCATGCCTCAGCCTCCTAAATTCTGCGATTACAGGTATGTGGCACCACACTTGGCTTATGTGGTGCTGGGGATTTGAACCCAGAGCCTTGCGCTTTCTAGGCCCTTATTTTGTACTTTTTTTCAAAATTACTCAGGATATGTAAGACAGCTGCAAAGAAAGTTCCAAGTTTCTAAGTATACTTCACCTGATGACCGCATGGTACACGGTACGGGGAAGGACACGGGACTGAGGCACAGACTTACAGGCAGGTTCTCGGGTTTAATCCAAGCCGCCCTGTGGCACTTCGCTACCACCTCTCCTTAATACCGTCCACCCTGGGTGCTTCCTTCACAGTCGTGACCATGGTGAGCAGTGGTCAGGTACCCTGTGGCCTGACCTCCTGCCTGGGGCTGCATGATACCTTTCCCATGATTAGAGTGAGACTGAGGAATTTAGGGAGACCCAGTAGGTGAAGGGCTCTTCTCCCCAGAGAACCTCACAGGGACCATGACACCCCCCACCACTGGGGACAGAACCTCTACTCCAGTGAGGCGGCACCTCAGGTCTCTGCTGTCAGGTGAATTCTCGCAGCAAGCGCTCTGCCTCTGTGCCACGTCCCCAGCCCCCACGCCGGCTCCTCTCAGTGTCCCGAGGGAGAACTTTACTTCTCCTGCTGGCACAGAGGACGCCACAGGAAGCACTCACTTTGATCTTTGGCTCTCCGCCAGGCTTGTGGCTGACTTGTGGAGCGTCTGTGTCCATGTCAACTTCTGCTTTATCTTCGGCTTGTCCAAGGAGGACCTGGGTCCAGGCTCGCAGCCCGGCTTGTAGACGGACACCCAGTATCCTCTCGATCTGCAGAGAAGGCAGGGTGAGGAGAGAGCACCTGGCAAAGGCCAGCCTACAAAGCATGACAGCCACGGGGCATGAGCATGCAGCATTGGGTGGCTGTGTTCTCCATGCCTCGGCCACATGCAGCACTGCCCCTCTTGACACGTTAGTGACAAGGGGACTAATGCCGTGCGCAGATGCCGCTAAGGCCTTGGTGCTATCAGTGTGATAGGAACACACCAGCCCAAAAATGTGGTGAGGACCAAGGTGAAAAAAAAAAAAAAAAACCAGGGACCTTCAGCCATCAGTGGGTTTAGGACAGCAGGGTTTGCTAACCTTCCTTGATAGTGTCCCTTTGTGTGGGCGCTGACCAGAAGTAACAGGTAACCTCTGCTACCAAATACCCCTATTCCCAGGACACCCACCCCCCCGCTGAAAAAAGCAAGGCTACACATGCACTGGTATGTACACTTCCAACACGCACACCCCCAGCTCCCCACCCCCCCCCCACGCCTGCCTCCACAGGCGTGAGCAGAGCCTCCCCGCAGGGCCCAGAGGTGCTTGGTTGGCAGGGACCTCTTTCGACACTAGGTGCCTGGGGTGGGGCTGTCCGAGTGGGATGTCTGGAAGGCAGGGAACGGGTTCAACAATGCCCGGGTCCCTAGTGCCATCAAAAAGAACCAGACTGAATAAATGTCAAGAGCAGGATGACAAGGCGGACAGGAGGCGCAGAGCACCCAGCCAACAAGGATGCTTCGTCTCTCCCCTCACAGCTCCTGGGCGCCAGCTCAGAACTAACGTGCATACTGGCACCCTGTGTCACAGGCAGCTCTAGCCTCAGATATGGGGGGGTGCCGGGGGAAGCAGACCATCACAGAAAACTTAATTATTTTTGCAGCACTGGGAGTCGAACCCAGGACCTTCACACTGAGCTACATTCCCATCCTTTCCCCCCCACCCCCCTCTTTGAGACAGGGTCTTACTCTGCAGCCCAGGCTGGTTCTGCACTCACTTTGGAGCCCACCCTGGCCTTGAACTTACATCAGTACTTCTGCCTGAGCCTCCTAAGTGCTGGTATCACAGGTGTATGGCACCACGCCCAGCTTTATGTGGTGCCAGGGAATCGCACTCAGGGCCCTGAGCTTGCTGGGCAAGTGCTTTAACCACTGAGCTTTTCCTCTAGACCCCATGCCCACTTTCATTTATTCTGAGACAGAGTTAACTTGCTCAGACTGGCCTGGAAATTGTGACACTTGTATCTCAGCCTTCTAAGTAACTCAGGTTACATGCACGTGTCACCAGCCAGAATATGACACACAATTTTCTAAGGAAAATGCTTTTTCAGTGGCAGATGAGTGAACTCACCACAGGGCCAACTCCAGTGTCAGCAGCAAGAAATCGGAAGACATGCTACCTGGCCCACCCCCAGGCCCACGCAGACGAGTACCTCCATGTCAAGCTTGTTGACCCAGATGGGCAGGTTGGAATAGGAGTGCAGATTTAAGTCATCCACTGCCTTCTGGACTCTGTTCAGGATCTCGGAGAAAGTCTTATGATCATACATGCACGTTTCCAAGGAACGGACCTCCAGGTCAATTTTTTCTTCAATAATCAGCAGATCATCCACCTAAAGGAAGGTGTGGTCAGCACACGAAACATCTCCCCTCTCTGTTCGCTCAGCCAGCTGGCTGACCGCGGCAGGACCAGCAATCCAGGACCTTCCCATAGAGCTATTTCAGTTTCAATGTTGAGAGAAGGTCTCACTAAGTCACTAACTTGTCTAGGTTGGGCTTGAACTTGCCATCCTCCTGCCTCAGCCTCCCAGTGCTGGAATTACAGGCGTGCACAACACGCCTGGCTTCCTGTACACAAATCTCACTTGGCAAAAGCTTGAGGCAGAAAGTCCTTCCATAAACAACTAATTGTAGCTGCTGGGGTGAGGAGGGAAGGCAAGGTGTGGCCCACAGCCAGCTCCTCTCCCCTTACCTCAGGCTCATGGGAGGGGCAGCTCTGGTGGTTAAGGAAATAAAGCGCCTGCCTGGCCCCTCCCATGCTCTCCCGGGCCTGCACCTGGCTCCAGGCCAGGGCTCCGCTGTGCAGCTAAGCTGGACACAGGTGAGGAAGGCAAAGCCCAGGGGAGAAGGATGCTGATGGGCAAGTGCTTCCAGCTGAAAACCGACAGCCCCTCTCCCTGCGCCCAGCATGCACCGCTCCCCGCTCTCCCACCGGTGTCTAAGCCCAGGGGCTACCTCAGGCCTTTCCCGCCCTGCATGTCACCTCCCCACCCAGGCCCCGGCCAGCACAGTGAAGGAGCAGGCCACCCTCAACAGTCCGCACGGCCTGGGCCGCATCGGTCACCAGCTGGCTTGGCTAGCACTGTCTGTAAGCCACCACTACGACACCTGCAGGATTAATTAAATCTGCGGCACCTTCTCCTGGAAGTTGAAGACCGTCTCAGCCAGGCGCTGCACGTAGGGGTCGAGCTTGTAGGACTCCCACATCAGGGCAATGCCCTCGGCAATCAGGGCCTGCACCTCCTTCTTGAGGCCAGCCACCAGGAGCGAGATGGTATTTCTCTCCTCCACTTTCTCGCAGGTCCGCTCGTAGGTCCGCACGCTCTCGATCAGGGAGATGGCAAACGGGTACAGCTGGTTGGCCTGGTGAGCCTTGTTCACGATGGCCAGGGGCACGCGGAAGCCCAGCCACTTGAGGTTGCGCACCTCCTTGGAGAGTGTGATGATCTCGGGAAGGAAGTTCACCTTGAGCTTCAGCACGTTGCCCGTGCGGCCTCGCACGCGCGCGCTCTCGATGGTGAAGATGCGGCCCGACACGCCCAGGTTGCGCTGCTGCACCTTCCTCGCCCAGTCGTCGAAGATCTCCTGCGTGTTGAGCTTCATGCGGAAGCTGTCCCCATCCTGCTTCAGCTTCTGGCCCTCCACGTGGTTCTCCCAGCCCTTGCCCAGCACGTCCTCCACCCGCTTCATGTAGGCCGTGAGCTGCCGGTCAATCTGCTTCGCCCAGATGATGGAGCCCGACACGGGGGGCAAGTCACGCACGTGGCTCATCTTGCAAGCTTGACTCTGTGGGTACTGGACCTTGAACTTGTCGTGCAGGGACTCGATGTCGTCCTTCACGCGCTGGATCAGCTGCGTCTGGTACTCACGGATGGCCCCGCGGATGTGTGGCCTGACGAAGAGCGCATTGAATCTCGAGAAGATCCTGAACATCTCGTTGGCGTTCTTGGCTGTGCCCAGCTGGTCGCGCAGGCGGGCAGTGATGCGGGTCTCCACACGGTCGATCCTCTCGTCATACCTCTTCATGGCGGCCTCCCAGGCCTCCGTGCCCTCTTTGGAAACGTCCAGCCCGTCCACCTCCTTGACATTCTCGTATGCCAGGTTTACCTCCTCAATGGCATTCGCATCCGCGGCATCAAACAGAACCTCAGCCACCTTCATGTCCTGGGGCTCAGGCACCTCTCCCTGGTTCTGCTGTGCAACTGCTGTGACCTAAGGGAAAAACATGTGCCACTGTTACCGAAGGCGGAGAGCTATCATGTGTCGTACGTGCAGCAGTCAGCAACAGGGTTCTCAACTGTTGAGCATTTTATAATCACGACTCAAAGCCACCCGGAGCACTATGTATTTTAACTCTGTACCGTAAAAATTTTCTGAGCGTGGTTTCATGTGATTTGTTTTGGGGTTACTTTTGGCAACACCAGAGGGATCAAACCCAAAGCCTTCAGACAGACATACTTACATCACAGATCAGTAAATGATGAAGTCATAATTTAACCCCACAGAGTCAAGGCCTAGGGTCCATGCAGGAAAAGAGAAGCGAGGAACGTGAAGTATTTGTGTTGAACCAATAAAATACAGACCCGGGGCAGCATGCTCGGACACCGTCCCAGACACAGAAGCCTCCACCCCTCTCTCTTCTCTAAATGAAGACCCGTTAGCCTTAGCCCACGGGTTCATCCTCCAACATCGTGAGACACACATAAAAATTCAGATCATTAAACCTGAGTGAGAGTGACCAGACACAAACGGAGCCAAAGAGAAAGGAAGCACTCTCCAAAGGCAGGGAACAGTTAATCCATAAGGGGCCGCGGCACCACAGCAACGCCCGGGCACGCTGGGAACACAAGCCCCACCTGTGGCCTCAGGACCCTGACGATGACGGCTCTCAGCTGCTCGTGCTGGCGCCTGAACTTCCTCATCTGGTCGAGGCGGGCCTGCAGCTTGCGGTGCGCGGGGTTGATGCGCCACACCATCTTGAGGTTCTCCTCCCTCTTCCTCTTGACGATGTCTCTCAGCAGCACCTGCAGCTTCTCGTACTCGTCGTCCCAGGTTTGGAACACCTCGAAGCAGGCAACCATGACCTAGGGCGCGGGGGGCGGATGCTCGTTATGAAGCCGCATGCTCACTGCCTTACCTTGAGGCTGCAGTTCAAACAGTCACACTTACTTTCTCAAATTCCTCATATGCAACGTGCATCAATTTTCTCGTGCCCAATACTTTGAGCAGCTGAGAACTCAAGTCTCTTGAAATAGCCTCCACCAAGCGCAGGGCCCTCTGAATGGGGTATTTTGTGTTTCGGATCTTCCTCAGATGGGTGAAAATTGCGACAAGGGCCTGCCTAATTTTGTCCAGCTCGGTGGCAGACAGCAGATCATTCAGAGGGAAATCCTTCATCAGAGGATTGTAGTCATTTACGGTTTCCAAAGCCTGTTTGAGACCTGGATTAATAGACAAGCAGTTAATGGTATTTATGTGGCATCATGAGCCCAGTACACTAAAACATTCTTCTTTTGAGACAGGGTCTTGCTCTGTAGCTCAGGCTGGTCCTGAACTTACTATGAAGCCCAGGCTGGCCTTGGACTCACAGCAATCCTCCTGTCTCAGCCTCCCAGTGGTGGGATTAAAGGTGTGTGCCACCACACCCAGCTTACACTAAATCACTTTTATAATGAAATATTTTGATGTCATGAGAGATTTAGTGACACAGTAACAAACTATAACACTTGAAAAGGGAAAGATACTAACTAGACAACTTCAGTGTAATTCCAGTTTTACATGCTTAAGAATAGGATCAATTCGTTTTCAGTCCCAACACGGGGGTGGGGGAAGGTGCCTCCCTAACCTTCTTTTCCCTTTCTATACTATCTACATGTTTAGACATGGAGGTGTAGAACTTTTGCTGCCAATGGCCATACAAAATTACCGACTTAATATTAGGCCCTGGGGTTGAAGGAATGGCATGTGGTTAAAGCTCCTGCCTTGCAAGTATAAGGCCCTGAATTCTATTCCTCAGCACCACATAAAGCTGGGTGTGGTAGCACATTCCTGTAATCCCAGCACACAGGAGGCAGAGGCTGAGGCAGGAGGACTGCTGTGAGTCCAGTGTCAGCCTGTGCTACACAGTGAATTCAGAACCAGTTTGGGCTACAGAGAAGGACCCAGTCTCAAAAATAAATAAATTAAGCCCCTATATTTGGTAAAAAATTTAACTCACTTTCAATGTGATGGCTGAAAGTAGTTTCAAGTCCTGCATGTGGCTCTTTTTTTTTTTTGGACAGGGTCTCACTCTATAGTCTAGGTTGAACCTGAAATCACTATGTAGCCCAGGCTGGCCTCAATCTCATGCAATCCTCTTGCCTCAGCCTCCCAAATGTTGGGATTACAGGCGAGTACAACTTGGCTGGCTTATGTGGTACTTGGGAACTGAAGCCAGAGCTTTGCACTTGCTAGGCATGCACTGTAACCTCTGAGCTACACTCCTGGCCTGGTCTAAATGATTTTGCAGACCACATCTGGCCTGCAAAAGCTGATGTTCCCCACCTCAGATCTTCATGTTATACCAGGAACAGTTAAATTTAGAGAAACTAAAATCTTACCATCTTTGAGGATATTCTAATTTAAATTTTATACCCATGGCTCAAAGTAGATGAGTACATTATTATGGACATAAAATTATAGAAACAACAGGCTCTTAATCCCCACACTCGGAGGTTGATGCAGGCAGGAAGACAGCAGGTTTGAGACCAACCTGGGCAACTTAATGACTTATAGAGTTCTTGTGTCACAATTAAAAGCGCTGGAGATGTAGCTCAGTGTGAAAGTCACGGAATCAATTCTCAGTGCCACAAAAGCAAGTACACAAAAACCACTACAGGGCTGAGGATGTAGCTAAGTGGCAGAGCGCCTGCTTAGGACATCAAAGGCCATGGGTTCAATCTCTAGCACCACCAAGTACGTCTATGAGTTTTCATCTAAATCACCAAACAAAAGACCTCATGAAAACCAGGGCAATAACTTAAACCATCAGCTTATTAGTTCTAGTTTTCACCTGTGTCTGTGTCAAAACTGACGGTGGCATGGAAGCGCTTGCCATGCTTCAGAATGTCCAGTGTGAGGAGGACTTCGGGGCTCTCCCGCTTCTCCTGGATGCGGTATAACGCTCGTTCTAAGTTGAGCCAAAAGCTAATTTCCTGTAAGGCAGTTCCTGATGCAGGGTCGCGATCAAGCTTGGTTACCTTGGAGATAAAATAATATTCAAATGTGTTCACTACTTTAACAGAAGAAAAAGCGTCATTATATATTTACAAATCTATCTTTTCTTTTTCTTTTGAGACAGTCTCACCCTACAGTTCAGGCTAGTTCTGAGCTCACTATGTAGCCCAGACTGCCCCCAAACTCATAGAAACCCTGCCTCTGCCTCCCAAATGCTAGGATTACAGGCATGCACCACTATGTCCGGCTTATGTGATGCTGGGGAATCAAACTTAGCATTTGCTAGGCAAGTGCTTTCACCACTGAGCTACTCCTCTAGCCCTACAAATTACTTTTCTATTTCAAGTAGATTCCTTACCACTCAATTAAAGTGGTTTGATTTTAAGTCAAAGGCCTGAGGTTGCTGAGAACAGCACTCTCTCAGGACCAACATTCCAGCAGTTTCAGCCTGCACTGACCATTCCCTCTAGCCCTGCGGGTGCCACATGGGGGACTTCCAGGATGGGGAAGAGCCACCTGGAAACCACATAAGGTGTCTCACTGTCACAAGTCCAGCCTGCTTCCCCAGATATGGAACAGTAATAATGTATTCTGTACAATTACTTTCAGTATTATGTTCTTACTTTCTGAATTTCTCGGATCCAGCGGTTAACTCCAGATTGCAATTGATTGAGAAAAGTCGGGTCTTCGACTTTATCTCCAAAATCTGTGACCTTGGGCTTCTCTCCGCGCTCGTAGCACTGCTTCGCCACGTTGGTGATGATGGGGTGGATCGGCAGGCTGATCTCGGGGATCTCGATGTTCTGCTGCAGGTGCAGGAGCCCCATCTCCAGCTCTGCAATCTTTTTTTCAACCGAGGGAGCCATTTTATCGCCATCCCTGCAGGACAGGAAGTCACGTCAGAATCATGGCGCTGCGGATCTTTGAACACGCCCTGCCCCTACAGTCTGCCAAAATGTTAACGATCTACACATCTCCTAATGCTGAGGAGCTGCAGCCTCGCAGCCTACCAGCTTTCCGTCCCAGTGACTGCGTCTTACGTCACTGACCTCACTGTCTGTGGCAAAGTGAAACGTACATTCAACCGCAGATGGGAAGTGCCTCTTACCTGTCGGCCTTGCCGGACTCTCGGATATAGGACTTAAAGAAGGGGGCCACTGCGTTGCTGATGAAAGAGTGCAGCGTTTCGTATGGCGAGTCTTCGCTGAGCGTGAGCACTCGGAGCTGAGAGGACACGGGCTTGTCGGCGTCAATCACAGGGGTGCGCTTGATGAAGGCCAAGCTGCACAGAGAGTGCCGAGGTTAGAGCCCAGATGAACCCTCCTCGTCAGCTGCGTGTATACGCGAGCCCCATTGGAACGTTTAAAATCAACTCAACTGCTGTTTTCCTACAGCCTGTCTGTCTGCATCCACCTGTGACAGCCTCAAGTTCACAGTCACGGCATGTTCCCATAAACCAGGCAAGGGAGTTTCGCAGATGGGCTGAACTCACAATCCTGGCTTAACGCTAACTTGGCTCAGCAGCTGGCAAGTCTAAGCCAAGGTTTACCAGCTTCTACCTAACCCAGATCTTACACCAATTTGTACTGTTTGTTCCAAGTCACACTTCGGTTCTGATGCACAAAAGCGGCTCCCGTGTCATCCCCTACACACGTACACTTCGTATCTCTGTGTCAGGCGTCCACCTGGACCTGCTGGACTCTAGGCGACCTCAAACCTCGTGGCCAGCGTGCCCCATGCTGGGGGTGTTTTCCCTCATCAAGTGACCACCATGCCCCTGTGCCCTGGCGCCTGGCCCCAGGGCTGCAGTTGACCCCTGCCACTCCTCACACAGCCCACGAGCATCCAGGGAACAGAAAGAGTGTCACGTCTCCCTGCCACTCTGCCATGGCAGGACTTGTACACCAGGAACTCAAAGCTCCCTCACTCAGCGGCTTCAAGAAACTAATCCCACTTCCACACCCTGACCAATACCTTATGAACAACTCTGACACCTAAGAAGGGAAAAAGCCACAGCAGGATTCCTACCAAAAACGTATGACCTGAATCTAAACATGGAGAAGCATCAGACAGACCCAGCTGAGGAACACTGGTTTGTAGCTGTCAAAATGCCAGTGTCGTGAGAGGCATGAAATGGATGCAGGACTGCTCAGGATTAGAGAATATGAAAAAGACAGAAAACTACGGGTTTAGTACCAGAGGCTTTTTATGAGGGGCATCACTGAAAAAAATCTGGGTGTGTCCTGTAACTGGAGAATAACAGCACAGGAATAGTACATTTGTTGAATCTGACACTGTCCAGAGGCTCCTCCAAGCTCCTTCTTAAGAAATACACACTGCAGGGAGCTGGAGGAACAGCACAGGGGTTACAGCACTTGCCTAGCAAGCGCAAGGCCCTGCATTTGACTCCCCAACAACACATAAGCTGTGTGTGGTGGCGCACGCCTGTCATCCCAGCTCTCAAGAGGCTGAAGCAGGCGAACTGCCAAGTCCAAGGCCAGCCCAGGCTCCTCAGTGAGTTCAGGACTAGCCTGGGCTACAGAGCGAGACCCTGTCTCAAAAAAAAAAAGTTAACTCCTTATGTACAATGACAAGAAATCAGATACAGGGCTGGGGACACGCTCAGCGGTTCAGTGCTCACCTAGCATGTGCAAGGCCCTTGTTCGGTGCCCAATCAATCAATCAATCAATCAGACATAATCTGTAAGTATTATCAGGTAAGTATACTGAAACTTAACTAAGGAAGACAAATACCATAAAATGGCAATTTAAAGTACTGAAAATTTATCTTAACTTGGAAATCCTCTTAATTTGAAGACATGAAACTAAGCATAAGAAACTAAATTTCAAAAGCAGAAATCCTTTGAGGGTGTCTAAACGTGTTCATCTGAGTCAACTAACATCCACACTGATTTACAATCCCAAGTTTGCAACCTGAGGGAACGGCACAGTGTGAAAGTGGCACGTCGACACCACCCACCTGTTGGACTTGACGCCGTAATGTATATCTATGTTGATGTTATAGGAAATGAATTCTTTTTCCTCTTCTCCTTCATCACCAACATCCTCTACAAGGCAAAATAAACACTACATCAAATTCATATCAACATTTCCAATTTCTTATTTATCGATTGCTTAGAAAACAATTATCTCCCCCCTTCAAGTCACACTCACACCCCTAGGTGCCAGGCATAGCGGTGCACACCTGCAACCCAATACCAGGGAGGCGGATGCAGGAGGACTGCAGGCTCCAGGCTGGTGTGGCCACTTTTGTATGACCTCATCTCCAAAGTTCAAAAGGGTCAGGAGCAGGACACGCTGACGCAGGCCTGTCATCCCAGCATTCTGGGAGGCTGAGGCAAGAACAAGTTTGAGCCCAGCCTGGGCAATTTAGCAAGATGGTGAGACTCGAGGTTAAAAAAATAAAAATATGCGTGGGGTGGGGTGGTCTGAGGATGTGGGAGGGGAAAGGGAAAATGGGCTGGGAATGTAGCTCAGTGTAAAGGCGCTGGGCCTGCCCCCTGGTACCATAAACAAACAAATAAGGCTGGGATGCACCTCAGCGATGTGCAGGAGGCCCGAGGTTTAGCTCCCAGTACCACAGAACCACAGTCAACCCTCAAACATCCCAGGTGACGAGGCACTACCTAGTTTTCTCTTTCTACCCATCTCTTCTCACTTCTAACTTGGTCATTTGCGCGCTGCATGAGTTGTGGGCACAGCGGCCAGCCTCTCTGGGTTGCTGGCGCTCTCCTGAGTGGACAGAGGTGAAGTGACAGGAAGGGCTTGGTCTGTGGCGCTGGCCACGTCCCCCATTCAGCCTGGAAGTTCAAACACAGAAGGGTTCTCCCCTCCACCCACCAGGAATTCCAGCACTGTGGTCCCTGGCTGGCGCAGGTGCGTGCACATCACATACTCAGCCCTCAGGCCGTTACCCTGGTTTCCAGGTGCCACATGTAAATGGCCTATGGAGCCACCCCTGGAAAGCTCCATGCTAAGTATGTGAATCTGGCTCCCAAGTGCAGGCTCATCTCAGTACCCAGCAGCCAAGCCGTGCCAAGCCCAGGCCAGAAAGCATCCAGAAGGTGCTAAAAAACATCCCTGGGGCTGGGCGGTACGGTGGTGCACAACGCAATTCCAGTACGCTGGGAGACTGAGACAGCAAGAACCCCAAGTCTAAATCTAGCCTGGGCAACTGGGGAGCTTAGTGAGAGCCTGTCTCAAAATTAAAGATAAAACTGGGCTTGAGATATAGCTCAGTGTGAAGGTCCTGGGCTTGACCCCCGAACACTACAAAACACAATCCTCTTACGATTCCTGTTTTTGATATAATTTCATTGGAAAGAGAGGAAGGAGTGGGCAGTGGAGTATTCTAGTATGCCAAATACTAATCAGCTGTTTTTAACATGACTACTGTCTTCTTATGGGTATGGGCAAGTATGAACTGATTGCCACACAGGCTGAGGGTATAGCTTGCAAATCCAAGGTAGGGGCAGCTGCCTGTTCACCCCTAGATACTGCCCATTACGCTATCCCACATGAGAAATCTTTGTACCTAATTGTGCCGACACGCAGTACACTGCTGGGACTTTGCATCTTAGCTGAAGACTATGAATAAGCCTTTAGACAAAACTGTCTATCATGGTCAGGTGTCCAAGTGCCTTCTTCAGGAAAGGAATGTGGGCTGTGCTACACAGCAGCACTTACAACAGTGTACTAGAAATGTTGGGATCTGACCATCAAGGGCACTGTCGCCCAGGCATGGGGCCCAGCACTATGCCTGGCCCCTTTTACCCTGATCCGCAGCCAGTGGGTGCTGCTGGCCAGAGCTCCAACACTGTCGCGACCCCAAGGTCAAGGTCCTGCTGCCTCGCCAGGTCCCACACTGCCAGAACAAGCCACACTTCACCAAGAGTGCCAACACGTTCCCCTGGAACAGCCCCCTGCCACCCTGTATCTGTCCAAATGAACTCCTAGAGAATGCCAAACATAGTTTTCAAGAATCTGAGGCTGGAGGATCACAAGGCTGAACCAAGCCTGAGCACCTCAGTGACACCACTGTACCCTATCTTTTAAAAAATGTAGTGTGAATCTAACTCAGTGTGAAGGCCATGGGCTCAACCCCCCGTTTTAAAAAAAAAAAAAGACAAGTGTTGTGGTTAGGATCTGCAGTGTCCCCCAAAAGTCTCATGTATTTTAATGTTATGGATTATCTATGGAGCCATGTAATGTTGGTGGACTGGGGTCTGGTCTGGAGGGATGGATTGTAGTTGTTGGAATTAGGGGTGTGTGAGTTAAGACTAAGGGTGTGTAGTGGCCACACCTTCGATACCAGGATGCAGGAGAGACTAAGACTGGGACTTGGACTAGTCTGGATTAGTCTCACTGGCCGGTCTGTTTGTGACGTCCTGAGAAGCTGCCTCCACCTCTCTCTCTGCCATGTACTTCGATTGCTGCCGGCTGCCCCTAAATGGACTGTGACCTCCTGAAACTGTGAGCTAAAATAAACCTCTCCTTTCCTAAATTTGTGCATGTCAGGTATTGAGTCACAGCAATGAAATACTGAGACAACAAGAAACAAAAAACAAAAATCAAATCAAAACAAAACAAAACCAAAAAGCCCCACACGTAATTTAAAAAACCCCTACACAATTGTTTTTTCATTTAAGAAAAAACTTTTTAATTAGGAAGAAAATGGCTGGAGGAGTGGCACAGTGATTGAAGTGCTTGCCTAGCAAGCGCAGGCATGAGCTCAATTCCCAGCATCACATAAGGTGGGCACAGCAGTGCCAGCTGGTAATCCTAGCTACTAGGGAGGCTGATACAGGAGGACTGCCGTGAGTCCAGGGCTCCATAGTGAGTTCAGGACCAGCCTGGGCTACAGAGTGAGGCCCTGTCTCAAAAAAAAAAAAAAAAAGTTAATGGCAAAGAGATGTGGGCAGCGCAGGCAGCGTGAGCAGTGCTGCGACAGAGGGCATCAGATTGCCCAGGTGAGTTTCCTAACGCAAAGACTGTGGCCACGCAAGACAAAAATCCTGTGTGACATCACCCATGCACTCTGGTGGAAGGGTACGGGGTAAGAACACGAAGCCACACCATCCCAAATTAACACAGTTGTCATGGTGCTGCACCATGAAATAGCTTCTCCCTGACTTCTCTGAACACAACACTGTTCTATGATTTATATAAAATGTGTCTTCAAAACAGCACTCAAGCGATTCAGAGAGAATGAAAATAACATTCTAATATCACGAAGGAAATCACTGGTACTAACATGTTTATTTGCCATCATCTATCCAAATAAAACCACTGAGAAAAGACACCAGCTGACAGCAGCCCAGCCTGCTCGGCCCCTCCTGCCGCAGACAGGCTTGGAAGAGGGCAGGTCCCAGGTGAGCCTGAGTCACTCTGGGTGGCCGAGGCTGCAGGTTCCGGCAAGGAGCGCTGCAATGCAGCAGGGCTCCGCTCACAAGGCCCGCCCCACAAGGCCCGCCCGATGACATCATCCTCAGGCCCTGGCCACGCTGACTTCTTCCGGTAGCTACAGCAGTGGCCGGGACATTCTGGATGAGTCTTTGTTCTTTTATTAGTATGAATTTGCAGTGCATAATCATAACAATCAGCTTGAGAAAGTGGCGCATTCACACATCTCGACTATTTTCCCTTCTCCTCCCCTTCCCACCCTCCCCACGAAGTCCATCTTCGTACTCGGCTCTGTCTTGGCCTCACTTCGCCCCGAGAAGCCCCTGTGTGATCTAGTAGCATCATGCCCACTCCCTATGAGTGCCAACAGCAAATGAGGCGCCAGGGCATCTGAACCCCACTTAGAGAACGGGATCAGGCAACGGCTGATAAGCTGCCGTCAAGTAATTCAACCTTTTAGTCCTTCTGTAAATTATTTTTCAAATAATAAAAATAACATGATATTCTACTTCAATGGAAACATATAAAAAACTGTCCAAAGAAAAAGACCCTTGAGTGTTAATCCCTAATAACAAAAAGGCCGCTAATACCATTGTCTGGAGCTCAGGTAGAATGTGGAGAGTAGACTTGAAGGCATTGGTATGAATGGCATGAGGATTACAAAGCGAAAGCAAACCTATATTAAGTGTGATTAAGTAAATTGAAAACTGCCTAAAGCTCTGTATGACATGGATAAGTTGTGAGCCACCTGTGTGGACCCCATGTGACGAAATTCTTGTATGACTGATAAACAGTACCCCTGTCCACCTGTGTGTGGACCCCGACAAAATCATTATCTGTAGATTGCAGGCATAAAAATAGTATATAAACCGTGCTGGTCCTAAGCTCGGGGTCGAGGTAGGAGTCACAGAGTCTGAACACAAGATACGCATCTTGCTCCTTGCCCCCAGCCTCCCCGCCTTCTGAGTGCGAGAGCCCCTCCTGGAGGAGGAGTGACTGTCCAGCAGGGCACCTACTGGTGGGGGCGGGTCCTGATCCAGCCATCCACTCGCCAGCCCGGACAAGCTCATAAGTGGGTCGTGGGTCGGCTGTGTTGCCAGTAGTCAAGAACATGTCGCACTGGTGAGCATAAGGGACCCAGGATGGGAATAGTTTTAAGAGGCAGAATAACGCTTGCTTTCCTGCTTAATTAACTGATCGATTTATTAGTCTGATTTATGAGTTGGATTGATTGTTGTGTGAATAAAGAACATTCCGAAGTAAATTTGTCTGCCTCTGTCCCGTCTGTCTCCTCTTACAGTGTGCTCGCGACAGCCATTCTGCGTAAAGCCTGTCTGCGTGCACAAGCCGCTGTCATCAGGCAGGCCGACTTCGGGAGAGCTGACAAGTGTCCTGGTGCCCGATGAAGTTACTTGTTAACCCGTGACAGACGGACACTATAGTGCCTGATGACACAGCCACAGAATCAAAGTTGTGCCCCAGGAAGCACGGAGCCTGCCTCTGGGTCACACCCTTGGCTACAAGTGGGCTTGGGAACATGCTGAACCTGAGACATCACTGACTGTCCAGAGATGTTCACAGTGGTATCTGGCACTCATCTGTTACACCACCGCCACTAGTAGCACTTGTTCTCCTGGGACAGGGTCTCACTATGTATTCCAGGCTGGCCTGAACTTGCTGGGCAGCGCAGCGTGGCCCTGAACTCGTGACCCTCCTACCTCAGCTGCCAAGTGCTGACGTTACAGATGTGTACCACACGTCCACTTACACATCTACTCAGAGACCAACTTAATCTACTTCAAATTACCAATATGTGTATTACTACACCACGAATTAAGTGAGCATCGTATCTAATATAATAGAAAAAACATGACAATTCGTTTACTTTAATGATACTACCCCCTCCTGAGGGAACAGGACATGTTCTCCGCCAGGGCGGCAGGCAGGCGGCCTGAGAAGGCGCAGAGCGCCCTGCGACGGGCCAGCGGGGCTCCGTGGGCGCTCTCCCTGCCGCGCCTGAGCCGCGGCAGAGCGGCCCCTCGCCAGCAGCCCAGGCCGCACCTGCTCCTCCAGGGTCTCTCTTACCTCCCACCTCTTCCCCTTTCAACCCCAACTACACCCATCATTCTGCTCCCTCACCACCGCGCGAGCTCTTGGCTTTGTTCCTTGCATGGTGGTTCTAGTTTCCCCTTTTGGGTCCTCAGTGCTGTCACCTGGCTGTCCACCCTGTCCCCAGCCTCTGAGGAGCAGTGCTGGCCACACACACCCAGCGCCTGCAGGGGACGGGGGAGGAGTGTGTGGTGAGGAAGTGGGGTTTCCTCCTCAAGCCCTAGACTTCCACCCTTGTTTGTTTGGGTTTTTTTTTTTGGAAGTAGAAAGTAAATTTATTGGGAGACGAATAAAGGTATAAAGTAGGACCTCCTGGCCAGCAGGTAGAGGGGCCAGGGCGCCAATTGCTTAGCAGGTACAGTCATCTTCTATAGTTTTTCTATGGGTCATGCACATTAACTTTCCTATACAGAGTTGGCCTTTACTGACTGGTGCACATCAGCATAAAGCTAGTTCACTGGTTTTATTCTTGGGTCCTCAGATTTTATCTTTCTTTTCTCTTCTCTTCTTCTTCTTCTTCTTCTTCTTCTTCTTCTTCTTCTTCTTCTTCTTCTTTTTTTTTGAGACAGGGTCTTGCTCTGTAGCCCAGGCTGGTCCTGAACTCACTATGGAGCCCAGGCTGGCCTGGGACTCACAGCAGTCCTCCCATGTGCTGGGGATCACAGGCATGCACCACCACGCCCAGCTCACGTGGTGCTGGGGAATCGGGTACTTGGCGCTTGACTCAGCGCTTGCTAGGCAGGTGCTTCAACCGCTGAGCCATTCCTCCAGCCTCTCAAATTTGATCTTAAACCAGGACTTCCATCCTACCCTCCCTGTGAGGTGGGAAGGGAACAGGAACTCCACAGGTCACCCATGTGAGCTGTCAAACTGGGGTGCAGGGCCTGTTCCCAGGGGAAAGGAGAGACAAGGAACTTAAAACCAAATCACTAATGCCTAAGGAACTTAAGGCTTGGCACTTTTAAAGTTAATACTGATGCAAAAGAAGTTACTTATGTGAGTTAGATAAAAATACTTCCATTGGAACACATACCAAGGAATTACAGAGACTGGTTTTCAAAACTTCCTTCTCCCACCTGGGTCTCAATCCCTAGCGTTTCTTTTCCCCAAGGAGGAGGACGGGCCTAGCCCTGTGCTTGGAGCACTCACGCCCAGTTCCCACCCATCTTTCCTTTTTTTCTTCTTAGAGAGGGTCTTATTCTGCAGCCCAGGGAGCCCAAGCTTGCAGTCCTCCCGCCTCAGCCTCCTGGGTGCTGAGATCACAGATGTATGCCATCACACCTATCTCCATATGCTTTTTAAAAACGCAATTATTGACTTGCTTTCCTGTTTTAGCAGTCAGAAGAAATGTCCCTCACTATGCTAACGTGCAGATCAGACTGATCTTACTGCAGACGGCTTCGTCCTACACAGGTGCAGAGCCTTGTTCATGGCATGAGCGCGTAGCACAGTAAGAACCCAGGGCGACGGGCCCTGCCTGCTGCTAAAACCAGTATGGATCTGTGGAAATCACTTCCTGTTCATTTGTTAACTATTTGAAGGATGAAGCTAGAGCCAAGATATGAACACCAGCTGGGCATCTACTGTCTGAAAATCTGAAAGACTTTGAGGATTGACATGAAATTCAAAATCTCTGATTTGTGCACATGTGTGCATGTGTGTGTGGCACTGGGTGGGAACTGAGCCCAGGGCCTTGGCACTGAGCTACATTCCCAGCCAAATAGTTCTTTCTGATTTTGATACATGGTCTCACAAAGCCACCAAGTTGCCCAGGCTGAGTGCAAACCCACACTCCTCCCACATCAGCCGTGAGTGCTAGGATGACAGCACTGAGCCCAGCTGTGAAACTTCAGATTGCGAAGCACCGCACATCTCAGATTATAAGGACGGAGAGTGCTCAACTATGCAAAATAGTCCAGAAAACCCAAAGTGAGTGTGAGAAGCTTCTGGTCCCAAGCATTTCCATTAAAAGACACTGAAATTATACTACAGTTTCTGAGCACCACAGGCGGGTCAATGGGGCAGAACTGAGGGTGCAGAGAGCACCCTGGGCATCTTCAGCCACCTGACCTTCAACAAAGGGCCAAAACCAGGCTGAAGTACAGATGGCCTCTCGAAGAAATGGTGCTGGGAAAACTGGTGATCCATGTGGAAGGTAAAACTAGATCCACATCTGTCGCCTTGTGCCAAAATCAAACCAAATTAAATGGATCAAAGACCTAGATATCAAAATGGAGGCAATATGTTGGAAGAAAAAACAGGCAAAACCCTTGAAGACACAGGCATAGTCAAGGACTTCCTCAATGAAACACCCAATGCACATAAGATAACAGCAAGCATGAAAAGTGGGACTATATCAAATTAAAAAGCTGTTGCAAAGCAAACCATCAGCGAAGAAAGAACTGATGGAATGGGAAATATTTTGTCAGCTACTCCTCAGAGGACTATTATGTAGAATATATAAAGAACTGAAAAAAATTAGCCCCCACACACAAAATATAAAAGATGCAACCCAAAATGGGCAACTGAAACAAATCGACAGTTCTCAGAAGTCTGAATGGTCAATAAATACTGTTCAGCATCTTCAGCCATGAGAGAAATGCAAAAATCAAAACAACACTGAGGTCCTATCGAACTCACTCCAGTAAGAACAGACGGTATCAAGAACTCCCAACAACATCAAACGCAAGCTGGGGGTGTAGCTCAGCAGCCAGGTGCTCACCTAGCAACTTCAAGGCTCTGGGTTCAAATCCCCTGCACCACATAAACTGGGTGTGATGGCACACATCAGAAGGCTGAAGCAGAATGTTTGCTGTGTTCTAGGCCAGTCTGGGATACACAGGGAGTCCAGGACCAGCCTGGATTACAGAGAAAAATGGTGTCTCAAAAAAAAAAAAAATGCTGGAGAGGTTGTGGAGAAGAAAAGGAATCTTTCTCCATCATTAGTGAGAATGTGAACTCGTACAACCATTATGGAAAGCAGTATGGAGATTCCTCAAAAACCTGACAATAGACATCCCATTCGTCCCAGTATATCTCTTCCAGGGACCCTTCCAAAAGAGTTAGTCATCATACATGAGTGGTACGTGCATGCCCATGTCGACAGCAGCACAACCTATAGCAGCCAATTCTTGGAAGCAGCTGGTAAGTCCATCAATAGATGAAAGGGTAAATGAGGAGTATATTTAGACAACAGAGTACTAGTCTGCCGTAAACAAAGATAAATTGGAAGCATCTGTAGAACATGGACGCAGCTTTGAGACCACCAGGCCTAGTGAGATGAATCAGACACAGAGCCAAATACTGCATGGTTTCTCTAATAAAAGAAATCAAACCACAGAGAAAGTAAAAGAGATGGAAGAAAGCAAGATGAACTTCGTGGAGAAGGAGATGTGGGGAGCATAAGGAAGTGGGATGGGGAAAGGGAAGTAAAAATGACCAAGATGCAACACTAAATGTACAACTTATCAAGCTGATGGCTATGTGTCATTATGCTAGTTAAAAAACTAAATATGGAGCCGAGGATGTAGCTCAGCGGTGCAGCGCCTGCCTGGCACGTGCAAGGCCCTGGGCTCAATCCCCAGTTCCAAATTGAAAAAAAAAAATCACAAGAAAATAGACCCCCCAAAACCCCTAAATACGTTCCCCATTTTATTGATATGTATAAGTGCAATACATAAAGTTTACATTGAACTTGAGTATTTTGTGCACATACATACTGTGGTAAAATTACAAATTCTTCCCCGCTCCCTTCTAAATTCTTTTTTTTTTTTTTTTGAGACAGGGTATCGCTCTGTCGCCCAGGCTGGTCCTGAACTCACTATGGACTCCAGGCTGGTCTTGGACTTCTGACAGTCCTCCTGCCTCATCCTAAGCGCTACAATTACATGAATGTGCCAAAATGCCTGGCTTATGCGGTGCTAGGAAATCGAACTCAGGGCCTCAGCTCGCAAGGTGAGAGCTTTAGCCACTGCGCCATTCCTCCATACTCAGGAAGTAAAATTTTAGTTACCAACCCACTCAATTTCTCCATGATTTAAATCCTCAAAACATAATGTGTAAAACCTCACATAAGCATTTCCGTGACTTTCCACACGACTGCATCTCTAGGAGGCCGGGCACTCACTTCTCGCCACCTTTCAGCCCCACACACTGGCACAACGAGGAGGTGGCGGTTACTCCACACTACCCGTCTCAGACGCAGCTACCGTGATGAGCTCGAGACAGACAGGCTTCCCAGACAGCCCCTAGTTTTGGTCCTAAAGAGGAAGTTCCATGCCTAAGACACTGGAGACGCACACACGCACATGTGTGCACACACACGCGCACACGCTCAGTGCTCAGGTGGGGAGCACAGGAAGGTGACAGAACTGCCAGATGTCCCAGCTATAAAGGGAAGCAGATGATGAGTATTCCTACCCAAATCACCCAACCTCCTAGAGACAAAACATAACAGAAAACACACTTCACATAGAAAGTGCTATGAAAACATCACCAGCGGTATGAAGCGTCTACGTAACGAGCATCTATTTGGTCAGCATTTTATAAGCATGCTATGAAGAAAATAGTTTCTCACACCAGGAATTACCCAAAGATTCTCTTTTTGTTTTGGGGACAGGGTCTGTCTCACTCTGCAGCCCAGGCTGGCCTCAATCTCACTGCAATCCTCCTGCCTCAGCCTCTCAAGTGTTGGGATTACAGGCGTACGTCACCAAGCCCAGCTTATAAGGTGCTGGATAATCGAATTCAGGGCCTCAAGAGCGCTTGCTAGGCAGGTGCCCTAGCCACTGTGCCATTCCTCCAGCTGCCAGGTCTCCCTTTCTTAAAAGCCTTTCCCCTTCAGACTGTCAACACAAGCTGGCAAATCGCACAACTTCTATTTTACACTTTGATGAACGAAGTTTATAGCAAAACTGGGCCTGGTGGCGCAGGCCTCTGATCACAGCACTCTGGGAGGCTGAGGCAGGAAGATGACAAGTTCAAGCCCAGCCTGGGCAACTTAATGACTTAGTGAGACCCTGTCTCAAAATCAAAACCAAAACCAAGAAATGGGCCGGGGGTGTAGCATACTGTAAAGGAAGTGGGTTCCATCTCTAGTCCACCCAAACCAAACAAACAAATAAACCAGTTTAAAGCTAACTGCGGTAGCAAAAAAAAAAAAAAAAAAAAAAAAAAAAAAAAGGACTTTGATGCACATAAAAATGCTTCTAGGGCCTGGAGGAATAGCACAGTCGTTACAGCGTTTGCCTGCCAAGCACAGGGCCTTGAGTTTGATTCCCTAGCACCATATAAGCTGGGCATGATTGCACATGCTTGTAATCCCAGCATTTGGGAGGCTGAGGCAGGAGAATTTCTGTGAGTCTGAGGTCAGCCTGGGCTATACAGTGAACTCAGGATCACCCTGGACTACAGAACAAGACTCTTAAAAAACCCCACTATATTCACTATAATTTTTTGGAAACTTCTTCCGTAAGCACCGGCTAAAAGCAAATTCCTCTGCTTATGAACCAAACTGTACTTCACTGTGGTTAGTAGTCTTTATTCTGTTTAAAGAACTCAGGTTGATTTTCTCTATTCATGGCAAGCCTACCTTTGCACTGTTACCAGCTACAGGACGCACTAAACTGATTACATGTACAAATGCCAGTACCAACTTGTAACCTTGCCAGGAGAGGCCTCCTTCTGTGGGCCTGGGTCTGCACTGGTGTCTACACTGTCCTCAGACAGGGCTGGGGCAGGTCACCATGCATGGCAGAACGGGTGCTTGCGGTACATGAGGCTGTGCCTGCCCCTCAGGATCAACAAAATCAAGTAACATTATTTGGGCTAGAGTGCCTAGCAAGCACAAGGCCTTGGGTACGACTCCTCAGCATCACATAAGCTGGCTACGGTGGCACACGCCTGTAGTCCCACTACTCAAGCGGCTGAGGCAGGTGAACTGTCAGGAGCTTGAGGCCATTCTGGTCTCCATAGTGAGTTCAGAATCAGACTGGACTACAGAGCAAGACCCTGTCTCAAGAACAAAAACAACAATAATAAAATAGAATTGTCCTTGTGGAGCCAGGATGCTAATAAGACCTATAAGCACATGCTATAAACCTGGATCAGTTTTTAAGTCTTTCCATCAATTTTTTAAGTGAAACATAAAATACAGAGTGGACTTCTAGAAATATGCCAGGGATTGTTATCAATAGAGAAATGACGTAGGATTTCAACTTTAGATAGTCTTAGATAGTCCTTGGAGTCGACTTTCAAAAGTGCAAGTCATGATGGAGCCATGATTTGGGCGCCTGGATATTCACTTTGCTGAAGGGAAAAAAAGAGCAGGCCACTTAGCGTGGTGCCACCCACCGCCACGCACCGCACAGGCTGACTCTAAGCTGCCGCGGAAAGTGAGTGATCAACAATCACTCAGGAGGCAAGGGACAAACCTACAGGTCTATAGGGTTTCTTTCCTAAAAAGAACTTTTGACCCAAGCTAAAAAAAGAAGTTCAATTGAAATATGGTAACTGGGTATCATCAAGCTACTCAAAATAAAACTTAAAAAACTGAAATCTGCACTAGCAATTTCCATGAAGAAACACATCTTCCAAACATAATAATACACATTCTTGAATACCAGTAAAATGGTCAAGTGGTTTATTTGCTTCGACCATCCCACGCCCCAGAGAATATTCGCTTACACGCCTGGCCTCTGGCTGAAGGCAGGGCTGCGGCGAAGCATCCCCAGTAAGAACCACCTTGGAAAGAAACACTGAAAAACCCAGCTGGGCTGGTGTCGACACCAGGGCTGCCCTGGGGGCAGACCAGCCACGCGGCTTTCAGAAATCCTGAGGACCAGGCTGGAAACGTTTTTGGCCGAGTGGGAGCCTCAGACCCGGACATCACCCCGGGTGATGCCACACCCGTGATCCCTTAGGTCTCCATGAACTACACGGAGGTTTGAAGGATCCCGGGACACAGCCGGCAAGCCCCAGCCTGCCGGGGGCCCAGGTGTGCTCTGGCGGTGTCACCACTCGGCCAGCCGCGGCAACACGTCGGCCCTGGCCTCTCCCGCCCGCCCGGCGCGCTGCCTCACTGCTTCCCTCCACTCGCTACCAGGCTCGCAACGGGAGCGCGATCGGTGACCACAGCCACGAACGGGGTGGAAACGGACACTACCGCGGGTGTCGTCTGAGACCGGAACTACCGGTGACCTTGGCCCAGGCTTCCCCACGTGTACACGGGTCAGACACACACCAGGCCAGGCTGGGGAGCCCCGCGGGAGGCGCCGTGGGCGCAGCCCTCTCCAGCGGTGGCACTTGGTCGCTGTCATCGAGGTGGCCTGGGCCTCCGGGCCGGGGAGGCAGGCCGGCTGTCCGCCGCGAGGTTCCCTCTGACCTCATCCCGGACCCGAGGGGCCGCCCGGGCCAGAGGCGCGCTGCCAGGCTCCGCGGCCCCTCGCGGCAGGCCAAGGGGGACACCGAAGCCGGGAGGGCCCGTCGCGAATCGGAACCTCAGAGCTCATGTGACTTGGGAAGCGGGGATGCGGCCTCCGCCCGCGCCGGCCCGGAGACGCTGTCTCCACCCAACTCGGCCATCTTGAGGCCCGAGCAGACAAAGCGACCCCATTGTCTGGGGGCACGGCCGGACAGGGGCACCCCATCCCTCCGGTGACCAGGACGCCCCCCCGCCCCGCGGCTCTGCGGCGGGAAGGGGCGTGGCGAAAGCGAGGCCGGGCGCGCCGCCGGCCTCCGCGGTGGGGGTGGGGCGCGCCCATTCCGCGGTGGCCGCGGTGCCGGGGAGCCTGCCTCACCCCGCGGGGTCGGGAGGGCGCACCCGCCACCTTGAGACACCCCGCGGGGGGCCTGCAGGTCTTAGGCGGCCCTCCCCAGCGCCCGGGAAGCTGCAGTCTGGGGGCGCTCCCCATCCCGCGGGGTGTCTGTGGGCCTGAGGGTGCTCTCGCCCCGCCGGGTGTCTCCCCATCCCGAGGGGTGTCTACAGATCTGGGGGGGCTCTGCTCACTCCGCGGGGTGCCCGCAAGACTCCAGGAGGGGCTCTCCACGCCAAGGGGCGGCTGCGGGTGTGGAGGGCTCGCCCCATCCCCGGGGCACCTGCAGCTCGGGGTTCCGGCCCCCCGGCCCCCCACCTTTGAGGGTGGAGCGCTCCACCAGCACGGTGTGGACCTGCGGGTCGGACAGGAACTTGCGCATCTGCTCCAGGGCGCTCTTCTCCTCCAGCGCCGCCTCGAGCGCGGCGGGCGCCTCCCCGCCATCCTCCAGCAGCAGCGGCACCAGCTTGCGCAGGTGCTTCTGCAGCACCGACACGTCGGCCACGTTCTGCACCGCCGACACTTCCAGGCCGGCCGAGCCGTCGTCGCCGCCGCCGCCGCCCCCGCTCTCCGACATGGCGCCGCGCTCGGGACCCGCGCGGAGCGCTGAGAAGGCGGCAGCGACCCGGCGCGAGGCCGGCGCGCGAGAGCGAGAGAAACGGGCGCGGGAGCCGCAGCGCCGCTAGCGCACGGCCGAGTGGGGAGAAGAGGGGATCGGACCCGCCCTAGAGGCAGCCGCCGGACGCCGGTCCCGCCCCGCCCGGCAGCCGCAGGCACCGGTGCATGACGTTAGGGCCGGTGTCATGACGTTGCGCACGCGCGGGGCGACAGGTTCGATGCGCGGCCTTCTGGGACTTGTAGTTCGGGCGCTGGGCGGGGCCAGCACCGCCACCTCGTTTGCCCTAGGAGATGCAGACGTGCCTTGGCGCCCGGGATGGGAGAGAGGTGATCATGGTCCGCGTAGGTCTTGTTCATTGCAGTGGACACAGCGATGATCCATCCAGAAGACTGCATAATAAATGAACAATGTGTGAACGAGAGCTGACACTTTCGACGCAGTACGCTTGTGGCCAGCATTGTGCTGCTCAGTTCTCAACATGCCTTCTCTCGTGCAGGGAATGAGTGAGAAGGTATTATCATCTTCATTGTTATTATTATTTTTATTATTATGTGGTACTAGGGATTGAACCAGGGCCTTCACACTGAGCACCATCTCCAGCTTATTTTTATTTTCTTTATTTTGTGGTACTGGCTGTTCAATGCAGGACCTTCTCACTGAGCTACATCTACAGCCCATTTTTTTGGTTTTTATTTATTTTTGGTCTTTTTTTGTGGCCTTTTGTTTTGTTCTGGAACCGGGGATTGAGCCCAGGACCTTGTGCATGCCAGGCAAGCACTGTCTCACTGAGCTACATCCCCAACTCCTTGGTTTTTATTTTTGAGACCAGATCTTGTTCATTTGCTAAGCTATCCAAGCTGGGCTTAAAGTTATGATCTTTCTGGGATGACAGGCCTGTGATACTAGGCCCAGCTGAGGAAGTATTAGAAAGTGTTGAACTGTCGGCTTCGTGGAGTCATATCAGATATACATAGAGCGATGGCAACTTCAAGGAGCAGTGAGGGAGGTGGGGGAGGTGTGCCCCGGGCACATTACAAGGGCAGAAAGGGACATCCTCAGCCAAGCAATGGCCTCCACTCAGGCAGAAAGCTGTGGCTGCAGGATCACTGCGGGGCCAGGATTGACCCCTAAGTGGTAGGGAAGGCTGCGCTGTGGTGGTGCTAAAGACGAGCTCATCCTGCCAGAGGAATGCTGGGAGGGCGCAGAGGGAGCCAGACCTGCCGGGAGCATCTGCTGACGCTCCTCCTGCAGCTCTAGCCTGGCACTGCCAGTGCAAAGGAGTGGCTGAGATGCCCACTGGCAAAACTGTCTATGGTCTCCCCGCCACGACCTCCTCCCCACATCAAGAGGCCGTTGGGAGGTCACACTCTAACTTGCGTCTACAGCTGGGCGGAGGGACGGACGCCAAGTGTGAAAGTGCAGAGTCAGAGCTGAGTCCTGATTGGTAGAATGAAGATGGCATGATTTGATTCTCCCAAATCATCTTTGGAAAACTGTAAAAACTACAATATGCTTCCCCCTTGCATAATTTCTTGGTGCCCAGCCCTAGGCACTGCCTGGACATGGAGCTAATCAGATGATCCTTATCGGTAAGGAGCTTATAACACAGAACAAATTAATATCCCATCCATCCTCCTGCCCTCCGTTAGCCTATCCTTTAAAAAATTAATTCATTAATTTTTGGGGACAGGTTATTTCTCTGTAGTCCAGCCTGGTGCTGAACTCATTATGGAGCCCAGACTGGCCTTGAACTCTCGGCAATCCTCCTGCCTCAGCCTCTTGAATGCGGGGATGACAGTCATGTGGCACCATGCTCAGTTTATGGGTTGCTGGGAATTTGAACCCAAGGCCTTGTGCTGGCTTGCTTGCTAGGTAAGCACTTTACCACTGACCTACACCCCCAGCTATCAGTCCATCCTTGTGTGATGTGCCTACGCAGTTCTAAATAATTTTCCAGGAAAAAAAATAGTCTAAAACAACTGCAGTGAGTTTGTGCTACAGTCTTAAGTCATGAATAATAATCACTCATGACCAGTAGCTACCACGGAATGTGCATGTCGTGCTAGGGACGATGCTACAGCCTTCCGCCTGCCTATGTCCGCATCGTCTGTCTCCATTACTCACTAGGGGTAGGAAGAGAGACAGGGAAATCTCCCAGGGGCAAGTCAGAGAACACGCACCTTGCACGGTCAGACGCAGAAACCCAGGGGAACGACAGAGGGCCTGTGTGGTGGTGCACCATGAGTCAGCACCGGCCCAGAGATTCAGCTGCTCAGGTGGCAAAGGGACTCGACCAGCCTCCCCCGCCCAGCCCCCACCTGGCTCCAAGCCACGGCAATGCCTAGCAGCCCCGGGATCTGCAGCCCTCCGCACCGGGCTCAGAGCTGTACGTGCTCATTATATGTCAGGGACAGAAATCAGGGGAACCTGGCAGCCCATCTGCAAGAGTTCATTAGCAGACTGAACAAACTTGCTTCTCTCTTTTTCTTTTTCCCTCAGTGACAACGGGGCCAAGCCCAGGACTCTACACTGAGCTGTATCTCCAGCCCATTTTATCATTTTTGATTTTGAGACAGGGTCTTGCTAGCTTGCTAAACAGCCCCCGTCTAGGCTGAAACTTTGTGATCCTCCTGCCTCAGTCTTCCAAGTACTGGGATTATAGGCAAGCGCCAGCACACCCGGTTTATGGGGTGCTGGGGGTCTGCCTCAGGGCAGTGTGCTTGCTAGGCAGGTGCTCCAACCACGGCGCTACCCGTCAGAGGGCGCATCTTTCCTGCTGGACAGAGCCTCGGACTTCGGTGGGCTACGAGATGCTCTCAGATAAGGCATGCTCCAGGATGCAGCGCCCCGCCCGTTTCTCTCTTCTGGACTGTGGATTGAACCCCGGGCTGTTAACCTGCCTCCTCAACTCTGTCTGATTTGGAAAGAGCCTCGCTGAGATTCGAAGCTTCAGACCTGTCTCCCAGTGCGCGGGGATGGCAGGCCGGCACGCCCGGGCCGCTCCGCCCCCTGCTTCTGCGTTCTTTGTCTGTCAAGTGAGGCGCACGGTGAGGCTGAACCACACTGGCTGCCTGGAAGCTTCGAGCGCAGCCGCTGCGAGAAGGACGCTCACCCGCAGGACCAGAGCAGCCCGCGGGCGCCCTCGGGTGGTCACGGAGGACATAACTCCTGGAATTCCCTGGCTGAGGGGCCTCCTCCGCTGCAATGCCGGCCGCCAGGGCTAGCAATCGGGCTCATCTTCCCAAGGTCGACCAGCGCGCTCAGCCGGTCCAGGACCACGGACGGAGTAATGATCACGGCGAGGGGAAGGCCAGCCCAGGGCTCTGCCCCATCGTGCCGCCCACAGGCAAGATGGCGCTGAAGCCGAGCTGTAACTGGGCCCAAGCACACCAGGTTTTCCTGGCGTCCGTACTAACCCCTGGAAGCCTCCGACTGCCACCCTGAGCCCTTGTTAGGGGCCCTCTCTTACCAAAAACCATCTGCGCCCCAGCCAAGACCTCTGCTTCCCGGGTGCTCAGGCCCCACTCCCGTCTACACCATGTCTCTGAAGTGCTTCCTTTAACCCCAGATGTTCTCACGCCCTCCTGGGTCCTCCCCTCCAACAGTCAGGCCACCCAGGTGCACCCTGCCTTTGAAAAGACCAAGGAAGAGCCCAGGTCCAGTGGCTGTGAGCCCAGCACTGTGGAGAGCTGAGACAGGAGGACTGTAAATCTGGGCCTGGTCCAGGCAGTCTGGCAAGATCTTGCCTCCAAAATAAATTGCAGGAAGCCAGAGGCATAGCTCAGCGGTTAGCATGCTTCCCTACCAAGGGCAAGGCCATGGATGGGATTCCCTAGTGCCACGTAAACTGGGCATGGTGGCACATGCCTGTCATCTCAGCACTGGGGAGGCTTAGACAGGAGGATTGCTGAGTGTTTGAGGCCAGGCTGAGCTACACAGTGCGGGAGGACTAGCCTGGACTAGAGGGGGACCCTATCTCCAAAAAGGAGGGGAGCACTGGGGATGATGTAGCTCACTGTGAAGGCCCTGGGTTCAATCCCCAGTACCCTCACCAAAAAAATAAATAAAAGCCACACCTGTCACTCTGTTCTTCATAAACCAGACAGGGCCAAAGACTTTTGCATGCGATGTAGCACAAAATCCCTTGGTGGGCAAGCACAACACGCTGATCTCAGAGCCCGAATACAGACTATGGTTCCCTCTCTCCCCAAATGGTACATGCTTGTCACACGATAGGCGCCTCACCCCTTGGGTGTCCCTGGCCTTGGCCCCAGAAGCCCCTGGTGCCAAGTCAGGTCTCATCTCTGCCAACTCTGGGTCCACTGCCCGGGCTTTCCGACGGTGGCCCCGGGCTTCCTCAGTCTCTGTTTCTACCACACGATGTTTCTTCTGTCCTGTCTTGGCACCAGCAGTCAGCGCTGTGAGCAAGCAGAGAGCCCGACACCATCTTTGCACTGTGCCTGCAGAGCAGAGGACAGCAAACTCCAGTCTGTGAGGGTTCCTGGCCCAGGCAGGAGAGGCTGGCGCAGGGAGGGCCGCGCCTGACTCCCGCTGCGTCTTCACCAGCCTCACACTGGGGGAGGAGGCTGAACAGCACAGGAGTCAGAGCGCCTGTCTAGCAAACGCCGGGCACTGGGGTCGATTCTGCAGCACCACATCAACTGCACATGGTAGGCCAAGCCTGGAATCCCAGCTCTCCGGAGGCTGAGGCAGGAGGTCAGCCGTGTGTTTGAGGCCAGCCTGACAGTATATAGTGAGTTCAGCCCAGCCTGGATTACACAGCCAGACTCTGTCTCAAAACAAAATAAAATTGCACCGGCTGTTAACAGTGTTCTGGTCCCCTTGTTCTGAGACACAGGCTGAGAGAAAGGCCACTCTCTCTCTCTCTCTCTCTCTCTCTCTCTCTCTCTCTCGGTACTGGGGATGGAACCCAGGGCCTTCACACTGAGCCACATCCTCAGCCCATATCCCCCTGCCTCCCAGAGCGCAGTGGCTATAGGCCTGCACCCCTGCCCCAGCCCATTGAACGCTGATACTCTCCGGTGCTGAGCTACCATCTCCTGGGTCAAACGATGGGCGACAGTTTAGAAAGGGCACGCAGGCCTGGGGGTAGCGAGCGGTGGCACGGGACAGGGTCACACTCAGATACCATCTGTCCCCAGAGCTGTGGGCCGCCGGGGGCCGAGGGCCGGGTTCTGCCCTTTGTCTATTCCGGGGCCCACAGGGCACCAAGCCCCGGGAGTCCTCTGCGCTCCCTTCCCTGGCTCCCACGTGCCGCCAGCGTTACCGGCAAGGGCGCGCCGGACCGTCCTCCCGGTGCCCGGCAGGCGGGCGCGGCAAGCCTGACACCTGCTGGCCGCCCCGGAACTGCAGGCCCCGTCCTTGGCGCCGCCCTTGGGCTCGGCCGGCCTTCTCCCCCTGCCCGGGGGCTACGGAGCAAGACCCCGTCTCGCTCCCCCGACCCCCAAACCCCACGGCAAACTGTTAATCTCTTACTGTGCCTCGTGTTTTTTTTTTTTTTTTTTTTGGTTCTTAGTGATATGTGTAATAACGCACCGTAGCTCCACGTACTGTGGGGAACTGGCACACGTCCAAAGCCCAGCTATCATTTTCTCTTTTAAACACGTAATTAGTCTCTTCTACAAGACATTATCATCAGTCCTTTCTTAAACTTATTTTTGAGACAGGGGCTCGCGCTGTGGCCCAGGCTGGTCCTGAACTGACTGTGTAGCCCAGGCTGGCCTCAAACTCAGGCAACCCCCCTGCCTCAGCCTCCCGAGTGCTGGGATTACAGGTGGGCGCCACCATGCCTGGCTAATGTGGTGCTGGGGAATCGGACCCAGGGCCTTGCGCTTGCTAGGCAAGTGTTTCAGCCGCTGAGCCCTTCCTCTAGCTCCAATAATATCAATCTTTCTTTAAAAACAAATCTCAGTTTATCTGAGGCCAGACAGATCCAAGGAAGGAGCAGATGCAAATTAAATGCTTAAATTAATGGCAGGCAGGTGTGGTCCCACCTAAACCCACGGTCCAGTGGGCTAAGCGGCCCACAGACGCCCGAGCTGCAGGGAACGCTACTAATGATGGGACGAGGCCGGTTTGCGTTCCGACAGACTGCGGTGCAGAGGTTACTGGGCCCAAGAAACGGCCAGCCAAAAGGCCAGGGGGGCTGCAGGTAGAGCCAAATGGAAGAGGCAGGCACAAGGGAGCATCCAGGCTAACAGGCAGTGACGGCAGTCCTGGCTACTGCCTACGCCCGTTCTGTCTGTGCTGCTCTGGGCTGAACCCAGGCCTTCCCCTCGGAGCTGCATCCCCAGCCCTTGTTCCTTCTTTGACGCGGGACATCACCAAGCTGCCCAGGCTGGGCTTGATTTTATGATCCTCTTGCCTCAGCCTCCCGAAGTTCCGGGATTAAAGGCCTGTGCCATGGGGTCCGGTTCATTTTCTGTACCTTTTACCCTCACACACACCCTCCCTCCCTCCCTCCTGTGCCTAATTTACAAGTTAAACTTCATCGCAGGTGTGTGTGGAGAGAGCCACACGGTGCACGTGGAGGCCGGTGCTGTCTGCAGCTGTAGGCACCTGTGGGCACCTGTGGGAGCCTCCCCCGTCTGTGAGGGGCTCTGCTGGAATTCCACTCACCTTTCTTCCAGCTCTCCTTCAGTCTCCTCAGGAGTGGGACACACAGAGATGCCTAGAATGACCTGTGGGGTCCCATGTCACTGGCCTTAAAGGGATCCCACGTCCCCATCTAACAACGTGCTCAGAAGGTTGAAAATAAAGCCTCTGTTATGTTTCAAATCTAAACTGTCCCCCGAAGTATCATGCATTTGGAAGGCGACCGGATTGTGGGGCACTCTGCTCCAGTGCCCGCATCCATGGTGAGTGCGAGGGCCTGCTTGGGGGGCGGGTCAGTGGGGTGTCACCTGGGTTTCCCGTGCCCACGAGCTGCCTGCCCCCTTTTTGCTTCCTGGCTGCCATTCCCTAAAGCACAGCTGCCTCCTGCACAGGCCCTTCCACCAGTGCTGTTCTGCATTGGAGCCGACTGGCCATGCGTGGACTGAGACCTCTGAAACAGAGAGCCCAAATAAAGTTTTCCTTTAAGTTGTGTTGGGTATTCCGTTTCAGTGATGGGAAAGTGACTTGAAGTAGCTTTCTACTTTACCTCAAAGAACATACACACTTCACAGAGACAACCAAAAACTCCCAACACGCACAAGGTCTGAGTTGGGTGCAGCGGGGCACCAAACACCATGTCCAGGTAGATGCGACTTAGCTCCTGTATCTCAGGGGTCCCTGCAAACCATGGGGAAGTCATCAGGTACCAAAGAGAGTCGCTGATATCCAACTCAACAGGGCAGAGGTGGAGTACGCCAGAAGGGAGGGCCCCCGACACACACGGAAGGCCCAGAACCCCATGCTGCACAAGGCCACTGGCATGGACACCTACTACCAGAGTCCTGGTGCCAACTCTGTCCCACCTTGGACAGATGCCGCCCTTGTAACAAGTCTTGAGCACCCTCTTACTAATCCTTGTGATTCTAGTTCACTGTCTCAAATTTTTGGGGGGCCATCTCCCCTTCACCCACGCACACAACCTCCCTCCAGAGCTCCTGGCTTGTTCCCAAGATTTCATTATTCTGGACTCACTGTATCCCTTTCCACTTACTTAAGGTGGACGAGAGTCACTTTATTTTTATTGGCAAGACAAAAAAACATCTTGTTTTCCTCTAAAATCGACACAGCAGAAAACAGCATTCCAAGGTGAGTGTGTTGGCACTGGCCTATAATCCCGGCACTCTTGGAAGGCGGGAGGATGGCAAGCTTAAGCCGAGCAACTTAGCAAGAGCTTGTCTCAAAAATCAAAAATCACAAAAATGCTCAGTACGAAGGCTGCGGGCTCAGCTCCCAGCATCACGCACACCGCAAAACAGCATTAGAGGTGTGTCACGGTGGACGCTGGAACCCCTTGGCACTGCCAACCAGTGCGGATGTTGCGCGAACTGGAAACGAAGCGAAGGCGACTGTTGGTCGGACCCGACACCCACGCGATGGACAGCGCACGTCCACCATGCCGCGGGCACAGACCCGGGCTGGGTCTGCTCACTCCTACGCGAGGGTGCTCGCGGGTGGGCAGCCATTTCTTCGGATACCTTTGCCTGTGTTTTTCTTTCTTCCGTCCAGGCTGGCCTATGATTCACGGCGATCCTGCTTCAGGTTCCCGAGTAAGCGGAGGCGGGGGCCTCGGGAAAACGGGGTCTGTGGCCGGGCGCCTGGCCGCTGCACGTCGCCGGCGGCCTCGCTGCCGCTGTGATGACAGAAGCGGGTCGCGGGGGGTGGGTACAGGCCTGCCACCCGCCGGCTACCTAAGACCGGACGCTTCAGCTCACCTCTGCCCTCCACGTCCGTAACCCGCTTTAAGCAAGCAGCAGTCTTGTGCACGTGTACGCCGTCACATGACGCGCAAGCTAGGTCACGTGAGTCCCCTGACCAATCCCCGCACTCTGGAAGAAGAGGCGTTGTGATTGGTGCATTATAGCCAGGGGGTGGGACTCCTAGCCCTGGGTGGGGAAACCCGTATCTTTAGGCCTTCGTCTTCTTCGTCCCCAGGATCTCGTTGTGTCGCGAGACCCAGCAACGGGCGGGTGTGCATAAGCCCCAGAGTGCCGCGGGCGGGGGCGGAGCGGCCGGGTTATTGGCGCGCCTGCTGCTTACGTCATCTCGCTGAGCCCAAGCTCTGGGCTCTTCCCGCCCCGAAAGCTGGAGTTGAGCGCGTTTGCTGCGGCGCCAAGGCTTTCCGTTGTCACTCGTCTCTTTGCGGCGGACCCCGGCTCTTTCCTTTTCTCCTTTGTGCCACGGCCTGGCATTATGACCTCTCTGTAGAGACTTCCTGGTGAAGACATTTCAAAGGAACGGATTTCAGGCCCCCGCCAGAGAGACGTGTGAGTTGCAGGAGATGTACATACACCTCAGAGACAGGACTGCTGTTTGGAGTCCCTTCTTAGTAATTGCTCCGCGAGGGCAGGGCCGCATCTCTAGGTGACCTGGCTCACTTTCTGTTGCTGTAACTGTATCACAGGAGAGGTAATGTAGGGAGAATAGTTTAGCAGGGTGTGGGGCACATGCTTGTTATCTCAGCTCCTTGGGAGGCTGAGGCAGGGGGATTGCAAGCTTGAGCCCAGTCGGGGCAACTTAGCAAGAATCAGAAATAAGAAATGGGCTGGAGACGTGAAGGCCCTTGGCTGAATCTCTAGTACCACAATAAATAAAGTGGGCTAGGGAAGTACAGTTTAGCACTCTATTGTTTCAGTCCCCAATACCACAAAAAAGGTCGACGTTTTTTAGCTTAGGGTCTTGAGTATGGCACCAAACTGTGAACGTCATGGCCTGCGCAGGGCAAGACAGAGCAATGTGACCTCATGGGAGATGAGTTTTGACAGCACGGCACTGCTGTGATAACCCACGGGCTAGGGATGAATTCACCCACTCCTGAGGACCTGGGCCCCTCCCAAAGGTCCCACCTCCACTCATTGCATTGGGGACCATACTTTCGAGACAACATGGGGGACACATTCCAACCACAGAATGGAGTGTCATCTAAAACAAATAGCACGTTCTTCTGAGAAGGCTCGGTCATTGTGGGGACATTGCCAAATGCTCCAGGAAGCTGTGCCAGGGCTTGGGCATGTCTGGCACGGAGCTTCAGTGGAGGCATTCTGTCCTACAGCCCCATAGTTCCTGGGATCCACTTTCGCTTGACTTGTTCGTCTGTGGTTTCAGTACGGAGGAGGCTGCGTGGGTGAGCCATCTTGGGCTCACAGCTGTCATTCTCACGTGCAGCTGCTGCTGGTGGCTAAACTCCTGGAAGCAACACCGCAGTCAGAAGGTACGGCACCTCCAGATTTTCAGTGGTTAGCATTCTCAGCATTTATCCCTGGCCCCCCAGGGTGGCACACATCTGCACAGCGCCTGGCAGTACGCTGAAACTCCATTTCTTCCTTTCCTCCCCACTCCATTGGAAGGTCTTTCTTGTTCCAAGAGCTTTTTCCCTACTTGTAGCCCCTGTGTCTCGATGTAATGGGATGGGACACTTATACTAGTGCCAGGCCCAAAGCCACAGGCCTGTAAACCCTGCACTTTGGGAGAACTGCAAGGTTGGGCCCAGCTTGGCCAACTTAGTGAAACCACGTCTCAATAAAAAGGGGCTGGGGACCGAGTAGAGCTCAAGGGTCACGGCCCTAGGTTCTGTCCCCATATAAGAAAACAATGGTAGCAGGAGTGGCCTGCCCAGGGCCCTCTGCTGCCTTTGTATGGTTCTGTGACGCCCCAAGGCCTCCAAGGCAGGGGCCTTTGTCTGTGTGTTGCGAGGATGAGGGTGAGGCTGGAAGTGCAGCCCCCTCCCGAGGTGTCCTGGGAAGCAGCCCTGGAGCGCATGGTCATTGCCTGTTTGATGGCTCCGTAGGGTCCGAAGGATGCCCTTCCAGGCACGCTTTTTTCCTGTTCTAGTGGAACAAATGCAGCCACCCCCTGGGGACTCTGGGCCATCACTGCAGCTGCCTACGAGAGGCAGGTGAAGGGCAGTCGTGCCCTCCTAGAGCCTCTAAGGAAACCTGTCTCCTGGGGAAGGGGGCACAGAGGTGGCATGGGGGTCTGGGTCCTCCACGCCACCCACGCGGCCCAAGGAAGCACCCCATCACTGTCTCTTCCCTTCGTGATCGAAGCCTCATGTTGAGCACTCGTGGAAAGACCCGACTGTGTACAGGGCAACCGAAATTCCCTCTCCCCGCCCTTCCTCCTTTGTTCCCTCCCTTTCTTGTGTCAAGCTTTGGTGATGATAGAAACTAACAATGAAGCACAAACTTGCAGGACAAAACTTTAATGAAAAGTAAAATAAAGAGGCCGACAGGTCCGACAGGAATGCGGGTCCCCTTACAAGGAAAGCAGGGACGAATAGGGCAGGTGCTCCATTGCGAGCTGCTGGCACGGGGGTCACACTCGCCCACTCACAAAAGCACAAGGCATTTTGGGAGCGCTGGTAGCCCGTGCAGGGGTGACATCATTCTGCAGTGATCTGGGAGGTTATGCTTTTGTTAGGATCCTGAGATGAACATTTCTAAGGCTGTTTGTTCTAAGAAAATGCTTAAGAAAAATATATGATGTAACGTATGACAGCAGCGTCAGAGTAGCGTATGGAGTAGCTCTGGGGTGAAAGTGCTTGCCTAGAAGTGCAAGGCCCTGGATTTGATTCCCCAGCTCCACATAAACATTAGCTGGGCTTGGTGGTGTAGGCCTGTAATTTCAGCACTCAGGAGGCCAAGGCAGGAGGATTGTCTTGAGTTCAAGGCCAGCCTGGGCTCCAAAGTGAGATCAGGATCAGTCCAAACCACACAGCAAGACTGTCTCAAACAAACAAACCAAAAATGCCAGAGTTATTTCAATTTATAACAACAATGTTTGAATGTATATGCACATAATACTCAATATAAACATGTATTGCATATATACATTATAAAAAATGAGAAAAACAGCAACAGTATCTGAATTATTGACCTCAGTGGAAGTTAGGACAGATTTAATTTTATGTATGTATTTATTTTTTTGAGACAGGGTCTTGCTTTGTGCTTCAGGCTGCTCCTGAACTCACTATGTAGCCCAGGCTGGCCTTGTATCCTGGCAATCCTGCCTCAGCCTCCTGTGTGCTGAGATTACAGGCGTGCGCCATCATGCCCAGTTTATGTGGTGCTGGGGAGTGAAACCCAGGACCTTGCACTTGCTAGGCAAGCACTTTTAGCCACTGAGCTATATTCCCAGTCACAGAGTTAACTTTAAAAAAGAGGGTATACTTTTGCTAAAATAAAGTCTGTATTCTCTACTGTTTTTCGTTTGGCTTTTAATATTTGCCAGATAATGCCTTAGCTAGCAAGGTATGGTGTTCTAAGGCATCTATTTTTAGAAGTTCTATTTTGTCATTCTGCAGTTCTGGTTTCATGGGCTGCTGTTGTGTGTGACATGCCTATTCCTAAAGTAAATTGTAACTGTCTCAGTGTAATGCAGTCTGTCCTTGGTTGTTTTTGTTTTTGTTTTGTTTTTTTTTGAGACAGGATCTTGCTGTGCAGCTCAGGCTGGACCTGAACTCACTGTGAGGCCCAGGCTGGCCTTGGACTCAGGGCAGTCCTCCTGCCTCAGCCTCTGAGAATACTAGGATTACAATTACAAGCATGTGCCACAATGCCTGGCTTTATGTGGTGCTGGGGAATTGAACTCAGGGCTTCCTTGCACTTGCAAAGTATGGGCTTTAACCACTGTGCCATTCCTCCAGCCCTTTGAGGTAGGATTTCACTAGGTAGCCCAGGCTGGCCTCGAAGTCATGGCAGTCCTGCCTCAGTCTCCCAGGTGCTGGGATCAGTCATTGTTTCACTAGATATTGACTCCTGTACATTGTGCCCAGGGGTGGACAGTTCCGTTCTGCACACCTAACATTCGAAAGATGTAGGTAAGCTCTAATTCTTGGCCTTAGAATGAGTGATGTGCATTCGTATCTGCACTGACTGAACTTCCCTGGCTCCTATTAGGCGTTTCAGTCTACCTCTAGGTTTTGTAACTCTGGGTTTGTGACTGGGAGGCTGAGTCCTGCCACCTTGCTCACCATATGAGTGACACACCTCGGTTCTTTGTGCCATTGAGGGGGGAATTCAGTCCAGACACAGGCTGTCTCATAGAGTACAGATAGAATTTACAGTGAGATGATTTCTGAAGTTTTCTTTCCTTCTCTCCTTGTCTTTTTTCACCTCTGAATTGCTCTGGGGCTTAGAGTTTCCACATGGAAGGGCCTCTACAATTCTTTTGCTCCTACTTTCCAGTTGTACTGCACTGAATACAGATGGTGCTGTGGGTTTTTTCTGTCTTTGGAGTTTAAATATTGATCAGTATAGGCTCGAGTTCATAAATACAATGCAGGGGCCGGAGCTGTAGCCCAGTGGTTAGACACTTGTCCAGCATGTGCAAGGCCCTGGGTTCAATTCCTCTGCACCACATACGTCAGTGTGGTGGTACACACCTGTAATCCCAGCACTTGAGAGGCTAAATCAGGAGGATTGCTGGGAGTTTAGGCCAGTTTGGATTCCACAGTGAGTTCAGGACCAGCCTGAACTCCAGAGTGAGACCCTTTCTTAAAAAAAAAAAAAAAAGAAAATTGAAGCCAAAATAAGAGTCTCAGTCAGACACGGTGGTCTGCGCCTGTAATCTGTGTACTCAGAAGGCTGAGGCAAGTGGACTGCTGTGAGTTTGAAGCCAGCCTGGGTTACATAATGAGTTCAGTTCATTCTGAACTATCATAGCCAGACCTTGTCTCAAACAAATAAAACAAAACAAAACAAAAAACAAGTACTCATATGTAGACCTCAAATTTTGCACTTATACATATCAATAAAATGGGGGAAAAATAAAGTAAGTGCTCACAAAACTTTAAACCAGGCACGTATACCAAATAAAATATTAAACCATGTCTAAAGAACAAAGAGTGAATTCACCAATAAAGATAATGAGGTTATTATGATTTGGATCTGGTATGTCCTCAATAAACCTCACGTATCTGCATGGTATCGATTATCTATGGAACCATGTGCTACTAGGAGATTAGGGCCTGGTCTGGAGGGGTGGATTATGGGTGTGTGGTAGTGATATGTGCTTAGGGCAGGATAGGTGTGTGGCGGATTACTGATTACAGATGTGTGGATTCCAAGTGTGTGGTAGGTTATAGATTACAGGTGTGTGGTGGATTAGGGGCTTAAGCCTGGAGGGTGTGGAACACTGCGGCTGGACGCGGAGGAGGCGGGTCATCGGGGCAGGACTGGCTAATTGGTACTTACTACAGAACAGCATATGCTACTTCCTTCCTTCCTTCTGGGAATTGGCTTCCTGTTTGCAACGCATGAGGAGCTGCGTCTCCACCAGGTGCTTCTACTGCTGCCAGCCACCCACGCGTGGACTGTGCGAGACCTTCTAAAACTGTGAGCTAAAATAAACTTTTCCTCTCCTGATGTGGGTGTGCTGGAGATTTTGTCACAACTAAAACGTAATGCAGCCGAAAGTCCTCAAAGAGCAACGTGAGTACTGCAGAATTCAAAGTGCTCAGCCCACGGGGTTGGAGGAATAGCGAAGTGGTTATAGGATTTGCCTAGCAAGTGCAAGGCCCAGAGTTCAATTCCCCAGCACCACATAATCTAGATGTGGTAGCGCACACCTGTAATCCCCGCCCTGGGAGGCTGAGGCAGGAGGACTGCCACGAGTCCAAGGCCAGCCTGGGCTCCGCAGTGAGTTCAGAACAGCCTGGGCTACAGAGTGAGACTCTGTCTCCCAAAAGAAACAAAAAAACAAAACAAAAACACAGAAGAGAAGAGAAAACCCCAAAGAACCCAATCCAGAAGGGTACTTGTCCTTATGTCAGAAAGGGCTTGTGCGAAAAGCTTTCCTTACCCCACGGGGGGATTTATGAAAGGTAGATTTGGTATGCTACTGTAGGTGGACTCTACACAAAACAGATCACATGTTAGGTCAAGGAGCCTCTGCCAAGATGAGGGGGCCTGACCTGCTGAGCAGGGGGCACAGAGGGTGCTGCAAGTGGCTCCTCCCCAGGGTGGCCTTGCTTCAGACCCCACTTCTTAAAATTTTTGTTGTTGTTTTGAGACAGGGTTTCTCTGTAGCACAAGCTTTGAACTTCCTATGCAACCCAGGCTGGCCTCACTCCTGGTGTTCCTCCTTTCTTGCTGGGGAACTGAACCCAGGACCCGTGCCTGCTAGGCCGGTCCTCTAACTGCTGTGCTAGTCCTCTGGCCTCATATTCCACTTCTAACACCAGAAGCGTCAAGGTAAAGACCTTATGCTGGACCCTCAGGGACGCTGCGCTTGGCGGGTGCAGAGCACTGCTTTCTGTGGTGAACTGGACAGGATTCCAGAGGTCTTTCTTTCCCCAAGAATTCTAGGAAATTGAACTTTTTCAAATGGGACTTTTTTTTCCTGTATAGGATATACTTGAATTTGTACTTGGTAAACAAAAAACATTGCCTGTATATTTAAAAAAAAAAATTACAAACATGCACTTTTCCTAGAGACATTAAAAAAATTCACAGCCTGGGGCTGGAGGAATGGCGCAGCGGTTAAAGCACTTGCCTAGCAAGTGCAAGGCCCTGAGTTTGGTTCCTCAGAACCACATAAAGCTGGGCATGGCGGCGCAAGCCTGTAATCCCAGCACTGGGGAGGCTGAGGCGGGTGGACTGTCCTGAGTCCAAGGCCAGCCTGGGCTACACCAGTGAGTTCAGGACTAGGCTGGGCTACATAGCGAGACCCTGTCTCAAAAAAAAAAATTCACAGCCTAAAAAAAATGAAAGTAGTAACTACATAAGGGTTCAATACACAACATCATGAGATCTTAATCAGTACACATTGTGTGGACTTTCAGGATCCAGCAGTTATGGGCTTTCTCCATTTCATCTTCTGTAAAACAAAGATATTGAACTTGACAAGCATTCCTAGGTTTTTGGATTTCATAATCAGGAGGAACATTGTATTATCATTTTTTTAGGGGAACACAGCATTGCCAACTTCAGTAAGGAATTGATTTAAAAAAAATCACTGTTTATGTTGGCAGTTTCTCCTAAAGTTACACTTTGAGGCCACAAACAGAGAAAACCGCCTGAGAAAAAGGCTAATTCTTTAAAATGAGAACATTATCTAAAGAACGGACTCCACTACTCTTTCATCTTGCCTTCTCCACCTTCCCCCCCCACCCCCGTAGTGTGGATTGGAATGAGGGGTGCTGAGCCACGGGGTCTCACTAAGTTGCCTAGGCCCCCTCGCCTGGCGTGGAGCACCATGAGTTCAGGGTTAAGGAAAAGTCATGGGGCATGCACTGAGGCAGAAGCTGTAGGGCAGAAGCCATGAGTGCCTGGGCAGGAATGCCACGGGCCAGAAGTAGGCACTTACCTAGCAAGCTGAAGGCCCTGAGTTCCATTCCCCAGCACCACATAAGCTCAGCGTGGTGGTGCAGGCCTGTAATCCTAGCACTCAGGAAACTGAGGCAGGACTGCTGTGTGTTCTAAGTCAGCGTGGGCTACGTAGTGAGTTCAGGACTAGCCTGGACTACAGTGTGAGACCCTGTCTCAAAAAAAGCACATATGGAAAATAACAGTATGACAATATCATTCTCGCCCAGGTTGGTAGGTGACCGCCGGGCCATCCCACAGTTCACCCTGAACTCCTGCTGTCTACTACCTCTGTCGATCATCGGCATAAGCGTGCCATTCACCTGACCTAGAGCAGTTGTCCTGACCTCACGTGCAGCTTATTTAGGGTCATCATGAGACTGTCGTGTGGCCAGCGTCAACTGTCCGTGATTGCTCGATCTCTTCCATAGACTCCTACGGCAGTCTCAGAGGAGCTTCAGTTCACCCTGCTTCTGCCCCTCCTCCTCTCGAGACAGCATCTCTCTCTGTAGTCCAGGCTGAGCTGTGGCCCCAGCCCCGGTTCTCCCTTCTTGAGGGAACTTTGCCTGGGTGCGCTCCCTTCAGGCCTCTCTGTTCCTCAATACTGGACTCAGTAATCTGCATCTCCAGCCGGCTGCAGAAAGCAGCAGCTGTGCGTCCTGGCCGCTGGGAGCAAGGCGCTGTCACACCCTGAGATGGTCTGCGGGGTGGCTGGGTGGCTCAGTGACTTCTGCGTTCTTGTGGTCATTAGAGAGCTGACACAGCTGCCTGGGCTAACTTTGGTGGCGTACATGGCAGAGCATGGGGCCTGGAGTAGGGAGCATGGGTCTGCCCAGTCACCACCGCACCCCTCATGCCATGCCCTTGTGCCTTGGGGTCTTGGGACGCCTTACTTTTGAGGCGGTGCATAGCATAACATGGGGAGGTCGCCTTCCCTGCAGAACAAGCCGTGATGACGTGAGGTTATGCCAGTCTTCGGGCTGGAGAGGATGCCCCTGGGAGGGGGGCGACTGCTCTGATCTTCGGTTCTTAGTGTGGGCGGTGGCCATGGCTGTCTCCTGGGCTGGGAAAGAGTAGAGTCACTGAGGCGTCTCCTGTCGCGAGACTTCCTTGGGCTCTCACGTTGCTAGATGATAAGCCAGAGGACTCACCCTTCAGTTCTCCAAGCACCGCCCACTCCACGCCTCACTCCTCACACGTCTCTGGCCAGCGAGACCAAGTTAGATGCCCAGAAGCAAGCACATCCCCCACGCACACTCACAGCTATGTAGGTCTTCCTTAAAAAAACCAAAAAACCGATGCTGTCTTGGTATGTTGCTCAGGCTGCTCTGGAACCTTGGGGTTCAACTGATGCTCCTGCGTCAGTCTCTTAAATAGCTGTGATTATAGGCTTTTGCCTCCAGGCCTGGCTCCCCAAAAGTAATTTCCATAGGAAGTAAACCTTATCTCTCAGCTATGTAAAGACACGGAAGCATTCTTCCTGAGTGGAGGACACACAGCGGGCTGTCGGCCTTCCCGCTACGTCCTCAGATTAACTAGAAAGTAGGTCTCTTATTTAGCTGGTGAGTCCTTGCTGTTCGCCATGGCCTGGGTTCTCCCGTGTTGCCGTGTCCCATTGCCTTGGCTATGTTCACAGACCTCTGTGCTCTCCAGGTCCTCTTCTGGTGAGGTAGCTGCTCAGGAATGGGTTAACTATGCCTCACAAGGGGTCCCTTTGTCCCCAGCTCCCAGAGTTGGCTGCCTGGTCCTGGGGATGTCCTGGGGTCTTGGGCTAACAATGTGATTTGTGATGGGGGTTTTGAGCCACGTGGTGTCAGTTTTTCACCTGGAAGAGCTGGATGCTAAGGTTGGTGTACATGTTTGATTAACTCCCAAGAAAGCGCCGGGCACCTTGGTGAGGTGAGCTCACAGCCCAGCAGTGCTGCAGTGCGACCCAGTGCATGTGTGTCCAAGGACAGCCAGAGCTGTAGGTCCAGCTCTGCCAGCACCCCGGCCTGAGTCCCATCTGTTCTGCCCTGGGCATCCGCCCCTTTGACCTTCAGGTGTCCTCCCTTCCAACAAGCATTCTATGTTACGATTATGTGTACAGCAGCCTCACTTGCCTTGGTGAGTTCTTGCAGGGAACCCTGGCATCCAGTGGCGGCGGCAGGGATCTTCTGGAACCACGCAACAGCCCCTCTACCTCGTCCTCAGCTCCTCCCAGGAGCCAGTCTTCCTTCTCTCTGCCCATCTGCACCTGCTGGTTGGCCGCCAGGCTGCTCTCCGAGGCTTACATTGCTTCAATCCACATATTTACACAGCAGACCTTTTATTCCTTTACCTCTTCTTGTCCTCAGTGCTGGAGTTGGATCTGGGGGTGTGTTCCAGGGGACGGGGGTATTCGGAGGCGCATTCATGACAGTGTGTCTTTTACCATAACAAATATAAAAATTTAAGTATTCACTTTCTTTTCCTAGCATTACTGGGAATTGAGCCCAAGATCTTCACACCAAGCTACACCCCAGCACATTTTATTTTGAGATGCAGTCTTGCTAAATCGCTAAGTTTCTCAGGCTGAGCTTGAACTTGTGATTCTCCTGCCTTAGCCACCCAGTGTGTTAGGATGACAGGCACGACACACCATGGCTGGCGTCACTGTCTGTCTATCTGCTTTGCCTGCCTTTCTTTTCTTCTCTCTCTCTTTCCAGGGTCTTGCTGTGTACTTCAGGCTGGTCCTGAACTCACTATGTAGCCCAGGGCTGGAACTCACAGAATCCTCCTGCCTGAGCCTCCTCTGAGTGCTGGGATTGCAGGCGTGTGCAACTATGGCCAGCTTACGTGGTGCTGGGGAATCAAACTCAGGGCCTTGTGCTAGGCAGGTGCTGTAAACGCTGCGTGCGCCATTCCTCCGGCCCCTCCACTGTATTTTATTTTTTCCCTTCCTTCTGCTGTTTGATCACACCTCTACATGCTAGGCGAGTGCTCTGGGTCACAACCCCGCGCTTGTTCCGTATTCTGAAACCCTAGATGAAACCATTCTGAAAGGAGCCCCGAGGAGTCCTAGCAAAGGAACCCACCAGGAAGTCATCTGGGCTTTGACAACTGAGTGAAAAAGTGACCTGAATTCATCCAGACTGACCCCTGTTGCTCTCAGCTCAGGCCCAGGCACCAAACAGCCAGGGATTGGGGGGGGGGGGGGGAATCTAGATTATGTGGGATTTGGTGTGGTCTCCGCATGTCTGTTTGCAAAAGGCTCTGGGCTCAGAGTGGCTTCCTGTTTACAAGGCAGAGACCCCGAGACCGAGACCCTGCTCCGGCTCTGACCTTGGGCAGCGTCGGCACTCTTGGGATCACCTGACAGGGAACCCACTGTCAGCAAGCCTCTAAACACTAGTCAAGCGTGACCCTAGAATCGTGTCACCTCGGGCTGCAGTGGAAGCTTTGGCTCAGACACTCGGTAGGCTGGAACTCGGGGTTCTGGGAGAGAATCCTACAGGAGGCTCTGCCTGGGCTGCTACAAGGTATGCTAAAATTGACAGTTTGGGGCAGACTTATCCGATGTATCTAAGAGTCAGAAAAGAAGATAGTTACCTCGTGAGTGAGAGAAGCCATGAAGCCTGCACACCCTCATCTGAGGAGAGCTCCTGGCTGGCAAGGGCACACAGTGACGGCTCCTAGGACCTCGCCTGGCTCCCCGGCTGCTGCGTCCTTCCGCCACTGTCCCATTTCCACCATTCGGTGCTGAGTGGTCACCAACAATATTCGTTACTCCTGCCTTCAGTATAGGAATTAGGAGGGGAGGTCAAAAAATCTTGGGTTCACTGGGAATTTGTTTGTTATACTTCATCCTCTAAGAAAACTACGAGGCTCAGTTCGGCCCTTCTTATGTTAAATGTGTTATTGGTAAAATTCTCAAAGAAAGTTGGCCGTCTTGGCCCTGAACCAGGTATTTTCATGAAAACCTGGGAACAGAAGAAAGATGACCTGCCCTTCCCAACAAAGTTTTGTGGAACTTAATAGTGCTTTCACCAAAAGCAGACAGACTCGGGGGAGACTGGACCTGAGGGGACACTGAGCTTTGAGTTAAGTTTGGGCCCATCTCTCTCTACCTCTCTTCTGATTCTCTAAACCAACCCCACCCAATCCAACCCACATGGTTAAACTTCAGGGATTTTGAGCTTTTTGATGGTAGAGTCTATTTTTCCATCAAATCTTATATAAAACCAGATATATTAAAAGCTAAACTTCTGATAATTTTATAGGTTCTATTAGTAATAGAAAGTTAATGACAATGAAGGCAAATGTATTAGTTTCTATAATGTTGAAACAGGGGCAAGCCATCCCCCCCCCCCAGCCCAATCACTTTTTAAAGTTTAAATTATATCAGATGGGCATGGTGGCACATACCTGTAATCCCAGTACAGCACTTGGGAGGCTGAGGCAGGAGGATTGCTGTGAGTCCAAGGCCAGCCTGGGTTACATACTGAGTTCAGGACCAGCCTGGTCTATAGAACAAGACTCGGTCTCAAAAAAAAAAAAAAAAAAAAAGTTGCCTCGTGTGGTGGTGCATGCCTCTGGAGTCCCAGGTCCTCGGGAGGCTGAGGCAGAAGGATGGCTCGAGCCGGGAGCTCTGGGCTGCAGTGTGCTGTGCCAATCGGTGTCCACACTAAGCCTGGCATCAAGATGGTGACCTCCTGGGAACGGGGCCACCAGGTTGCCTAAGGAGGGTGAACCGGCCCAGGTCAGAAACGGAGCAGGTAAAAAAAGAAATAATTAGGTGAGTTTATGTAAAACATTACTGTGGGAACATACGTGTGTACCTCCAGGCTGGGGATGTCGCAGGTCCTCTAGATCCTGGGGGTCACGGGCACCTCACTGCACAGTGCGCCCGGGGGTTTGGAGGCTGGCAGGCTGGTGAGTGGCGGGGGCGTTCCTCCCTTTTCTCCACCCTCCCTCGCGTGGTCTTGGGGCATTTCTACCCTCTGACGCGAGGGTGAGGGAGTTACAGGGGTTGAGAGCTGGCTCTATTCAGTGGTTGTGTGGCCAAGTGACCCTGTGTGCCTCCCTCTCCTCATCTGTGAATGGCGTGAATGCTGGCAGTTGGTTACACTGTGAGAACCGCGCCCAGGGATTGCAGCTGTTGGGAGCCAGGCAGGAGGAGGAGGGTCCTTCTCGCCGGCATCGTTGCTGATCAGGTGACATCAGGTCTCTTGGAAGGAGACACACAGCTGGTGCAAGTTTGCTTTGGGCCTCTGGATCCCCCGAAGTAGAGACATGTGAGGCCGCATTTAAACTTTAGCATGCATGGGCCTGGAGGAATAGCACAGTGGTTAAACTGCTTGCCTTGCAGACACATGGCTCTGAGTTTGACTCCACAGCACGACATAAGCTGGGCATGGTGGTGCACGCCTGTAATCCCAGCACTTGTGAGGCTGAGGCAGGAGGATTGCTGTGCGTCCAAGACCAGCCTGGGCTACAGAGTGATACTCTGTCTCAAAAAACAAAACAAAACAAAACAAAACAAATGACAAACTTTGGTACGCATTCCTGAGCTAAGGGTGTTGCTGAATGTGACAGGCCCTCAGGCTCAAGGAGAGGTCAGTGAGAGGGCCACCAGCGGCTCTGAGGACGTAGCCATCTGAGCCACCACCTCAGCTCAAATGCAACTTCTGACCAGCAAGCCTGCTCCTGGCAGAAGTGGGGTACAGTGGCTCACCAGGACCCCCACGCCAGCAGGCCCAAAATCCTCAGGGAAGCCCATGGACTCCCTCTACTCCCTCTCCTTGGGCTTGGCCAATCCCCTAGCACCTTGCTTACATCAAAAAAGAAAAGAGCTGGGAACAGAGCCAGGGCCACTTGTGCCAAAGAGTGCACCCAGCCTGTACCCGGCCCATGGGTCAGACACAACGGAGGGGAGTAGGGCTTCTTGCCGTGAAGCGCCACTTTATTGCAGCCCTGCTTCCTGGTAACAAGCTCTTAGCTAAGGAGGTGGTGAGGCAGCCAGGATCCCGTGTTCATATTCTCGGCAATTCTACTCTTATGGCTTTAATTCTCTTTATGATTCTTAAAACATCACAATTTGAATTCAGTTTCATAAATGGTATTCAGATTCCCATATGCCTCCTCAAAAAAAATGTCTATAAATATTGCTTCTGCCTTTCCCATTAAAGAACTGGCTTTTGGAAAGGCTGTGACTGGGAGCTGGCGTGCAGCTGGCAACACGTGGGCTGGTGCAGGATGCGACTTCCTGCCTTGGGTCAGTGACCCTGAGTGGCTGGCCTGGGGCCTGTCGGGGACTGAGAATGCTGGAACCAGGCTGCCCCGTGCCATGGCTACGTTTAGTTTCATGATGAGCAATAAAATTCACATGTTCTTTATTTAGTTCATATAATACACCTTTTTAAAAAAGATTTTTAAAATTAGTTAAAAGAGCATATTAAATGGCAAGTGCATGAAGTTTTTCTTCATAAACAATGTCAAAACAAAAAAGTTTTGAATTACAAAATGTTAAAAAATATGTTGTTACTTAACATTTCACTAAAGCATAAAGTTACAGAAACTTTCTAAAGAAAAATAATTGGGCCACTTACCTACTTTTGTTGTTTCTATGAACTTTTTATTCTGTACATAGGACATTTTGTACAAAATATGAAGTCTACATTTTTATTACTTATTACCATAAAACAAAGATACAATGTATGTACAATATTAAAAGGAAGCCACACTAAAAAGACACTCGGAATTGTGACATTTCTGGTGTACAGATACATTTTGGAAAGAGTGAAGATGCCAAACGCAGAACTTTATGAAGAAAAACAGTCACCAGTTTATTTTCAATGCAGTACTTTTGAAGTCAGCTTGGTACAGAATAAACAGTGTCTCTATAGAATAATGTGTAAGTTGAACAATTAGCACAGGGGATCCAAGTACTAGCTAGGGAAACCTTAATGGGCCAAAAAATTAAGGAATCCTGTTGTTCAAGAAAATAAATTTCCCTCAAACTGTTTTTTTTCTTTTCCCTTATTGGTGAATGTTTGTCTTCAATAAAGAGCAGGAATAAAACCTAGACCAGAAGATGTTCTTTCGGGTTGAGCTCTGCACATCACCCGGACACTGACAGCTCGCTCTCCCGAGGGCGAGGGCCATCCACCCAGGCCCCTCGCCAACATGCCCGACATCCAGACAGGGGCATCTGAGGACCTAGCAGCTAAAGACAGAAGTTCAAACAATGGTGTATCAAAATACGTAAGACGCTGCTTTATACAATAAAAAGCACCCTTTATCCCTCAGAAGGAGAAGGCATCTGAATAATTTTTTAAATTATAGATTTCATAATGGTAAAATGGGTAGGTACTTGTCAAGTTTCTCAGGAAGTGTTCTCTTCGCAAAGTGGACGGAGTGCCCACCTCCACTGGGGCAACGTTTCTATTAACGCTTTGCTCTTGCTCTTAACACAAGGGGTCCCCCCACCCCCAAGGTGACTTTCCTCCAGGACACAGACAGCTGGCGCTGCCAGTGCACAGATAGGAAACGGAGAGCAGGCGCTGCAGCTGCACGAGGAGCAATGTCTGACTTTCACCATCTTTTCATGGATACTTGAGACCACAAATAAAGACAGATCCTAAAAGAAGCCAAATTTTATCCCTTATGCATCAAGACATTTAACATTAAGTTATATATATGCCGGCGACAAAAGAAACTGGAGTCACTGTTAGGACAGCGGCGCACACCTCACACAGCTTTCAAGCGGAATAGATGAGTCGAGATACCGGCCACCCAGAGAGAAATCAAGAGTAGACACAGCGCTAAGTCTAAGGGGTTTGCTCCCCGTGCTGTCCCATCTAAAACAAAAGCTTAGTCCATGCAGGAAGCCTGTGAAATATACAGCAGCATTTGAAGACTGATGAAAACCCAGACGCGGCTCTCCTTGGGAGACCGGCGATGTGTGCTCCTCCTCACGAGGGGCTCCCCGAGGGCGGCCCGCGCGTGGCCTGTGTGCTGTGCCCGCAGGGCCACACCGCGGTAGCGGGCGCTGTGGGGCGCGGCTTCCGCACCCACGGGGCTGACTTTTGCTACTTTCTGCCTATGGACAGCTGCAGTCTCCACCAGGCTGAGAACTGGCTTTGCTCAAAATGATCTCAGCCTAACTTTCTACAAAATGTGGAATTCTTAAACCCTATAATTTTATTAACTCAGGAGACTTACTGAATGGCAACACTGTGTAAGCAGATGAGAAAATTGATTTGCCAAATAAGAATATGAACACATAATTTTAAAATTCCAATCCAGTCATGGTAGATAAAGATTTTTTTTTAAAAAATAAATTTCTTCTATGAGCTTACTCTCAGAGACCAGGTGCTGTACTGCAGACTGAGAAATATGGCTTTCAGTAGCTGTAGGAGGAGGACCACATGGGACACGCCACTACCCAGAGGAAAGGGGCCCTCAGGACACTGTCACATCGCCTTCCCAGGAGGCCACCAGAACATGAACGCAAAGAGCCACTTCTGTGAGAGAAATGAACAAACGAAAGCCGCGGGCGGAACGATCACGTGAAAACAATGTCAAAGGCTGTAAAGTCTCAAAAATAGGTAACACTTTTTAAACTGCTCCTCTGATTTGAAAAACAGTATCATCAGAGAACCTCCTATCTGAAAAGATCACAGATTCCGTTTGGTAGAACACGAAGTGGATGACGGGTGCTTTCCTACAGCTCTGATTTGGTGACTCAGTCTTACTTCGGGGCTATGCCGGGTGGTGACGCCTTGGCAAGGCCACCGTCATTGCCCTGGGGCTGGGCCGGCAGGATCTGAGAAGCCACCATCGTTTGAACTCCTAATCTCAAGCTGAGGCAGCCGCACGTTACTGGCTATGGAACGGGCGGGCAGAGGAAGCTTGGACTCTGAGTGTGACTGGATGGTGTGGCACAGACAGTGTGGACTTTCTACAGAGCCCGAAGGGAGCGGGCAGGGCCGGCGCCGCGCTCCGGGGCTAGCGCCCGTCCTGCGAGACCAGCCCCTCGGCTCTGCAGCGGGCTTCCAAGGCGTTCTTGGTGCGGGGGTCCTGCGGCAGCTCAGGCTTGCGGCGTGCCAGAGGGCGGTCCTTCTTCAGGTCTTTCTGTGCCTGAAATTAAAAACGCAATGGAGTTGGGTACGAGCTAAACCGGCTGGGCCGAGAGCTCGCTCTGCGCTCGACGCTGGGCGCCGGGGAGGACCAGGGGCCAGTGGGCACCAACCAGCGCCCAGGCTTGTACCACTACAGTGAAAGGTCAACTGCCTGCCATGGGATTTTGCCAAAAACATCTTGTTACGAAAATAATCGAATGACAAATTAAGCACTTTCTGCAGTACTGGCACCTGGCTTTCTGAAATGGGTAGTGTTAGCAGAATTTACCTGTTTTAGCAAACTCCATAAATACCCTATTTCACACAAAGGCATAAAAGCCATTTTACCACTGTGTCCATAACAGTAGCATCTCAAAAAAGGAGCATTTCCTTTGGAGACAAACATACTTAAACCAGATCTAAAACATCTATCAAAAACTTAAAATATCATTTAAAATAAAAAACATAAAATGGCTCATACAGGGGAAAATTCTCTCAGCACTCAGGAAAACGATTTACATAAAAATTCCAAATATTAGGAGCAAGAAATAAAAATAAAACTTCCTTTATCCATTTCATCCCCTTTTTGAAGTTGAGAAACATTTAGTTCTACTTTTTCTTTTTAATTAAATGAAGCCCATTTCTGTAGGAAGATGCAGATAACTGCATCGGCACAGAAGGGGGCCTGCTACAGAGTGTACGTATCCGCAGCACCCACTGCCACGAGGAACAGAAAAGCCAGCGAGTCCAGGTCCGAGGAGGGCCACTGCGTTAAGACCAAAACCTATCTAAATGATCCAAATGCAATGTTTATGCCAGAACGTTGCCAATTTTTTTAGCAACTTTTTAAATGAAAAAGCTTGTTGAAAATAATTTGACAACAGAGAGGGTTTTTACCTCTTAGAGAAAGTCGGCCTCTGATGTGGCAGTGGGGAAAACAGGCTTTGCTTTAGTGAAAAATTCAAGGACCTGCTTGGTCATAAATAAAAGGCTCACATTTCTGCAGAGATAAGTATTTCCCAGCAGGATTTTTTGCAGAATTATCTAAGACAACAGCAAAAATGTCAAGGTTTAAAAGAATCTTATGTGATAATATTTAGGATCATTTCTAGAAATTTTGCTTCAATATTAATACTTGTCATGGTGAATAAAGATACATTTTTTTCCCTTTCTGGAAACCGGTGAGGAAGTGTTAGGATGACACCCACGGGATATGGTGACGGTCCCAAGTCCCTGGGGACCGTCACCAGTCTCCGTACTCGTAAGAAAGAGCACATTAGCTTGTATATCAGGTTTGCCTTCAACCCACGAGAACCTGAAAGGTAAAACTCTACCTTGAATTCTATGTCACTGTATATTGGTCTGTAAAACAAAGCAAAATCAAGATTTTCATATATGTGAAATATGTAATTACCACTGAAATAGGAACTCCAAAGAGAATAAATACTTTCATATAAAAAGGCAAAAACCAAGCCTTTGGAGCTGGAACCAGTGGAGGCAATGGAGCAAACTGACGTGCCCCGAGTTCTGGAGGGAGGAAGGCTAACGGACATGTCCGGGCATTTCAAATCAGCAGGTGCGGGATGAGGGGAAAACTTAGAGGACCAGCAGGTGGGAAGGAAGGAGACACATAGAGATGGCTGGCCTGGATGAAGGACAGGGTGACAGGTGTGCTGGCAGCATGCGGTGGGGCTCCTGGGGGGACAGACGGGGACGTGGCGGCCCGAGACATCTCTGCAGAAGGGACACAGAGTGGAAGGGGGCCTCACAGCAGCACTGGCTCACTGCTGACAGACAGCGGGGCTGAGCGCCGGGAGGGGCAGGTGCCGCTGTGCAAGGGTTCTTCCACTTATAATGGCAAAAATTCAAACTTCACTGCCTGATTTGGGATAGGACTGATAACGACTTCTTAAGAAACCCAAATTTCTTTAGCTTTGTCTTAACCAAAAAAAGCTGGAATGACATAGAAAGGGAAAATACTTCATGTACACAATGTTAACGTGTCAATTCCTGTTGTAGACAAAAATCCTTAAATATACTCTATGTCTGTAGCACGAGTACCTGTGCTGCCCACTTTCCGTCTCTCTACACCTTCCTGACTTGCGCAGTTGACATTGCTTTTCTCCCGATCAACTGTTAAAAAGGAGAATTGTAAACATTTTAAACGTCTCTGATGTCAATATCATATGAAACTTCCTAGATTTTTGGGATGTTTTGTAAAGGGTACACGAGTTTCTCAGGTAAGCCACAGAATGGTTCTGACAGTAAACACATCACTGAGCTTCTCCACCTAAACCCAGCCCAGTGCCTTTCTTGGCATGAGGATCTCCTGCCCCCTCTTGCAGTACCATCATTTCCTGTTCGCCTAACATTCACAGCTTAAAGAAACATAGAATTGTTTCAGAGAAATAAAGTTAGCCGAAAATAAAGTTGAAGATATTCAAATTACTACATATAGAAACTCAAGGGCTTGATTTCCAGCTGTAACTTCTCCTATCACCAAGTCACTAAGTTGTGCCAGCTGCAGCTTGAACTTGCAAACCTCCTGCTTCAGCCTTCCAGAAGGCTGGAATCACAAGGCATGCTCCCCTGGTCCCTGGCTAATCTCCTAAGTCTTCACACTATGAGTCTTCCAACTGTTTTTCAGTGTTGTCTTGGCTATCTTAGGGCCTTTGCACTGCCACAGGAATTTTAGAATCAGGCTATTAATTTCTTATGGAAAAAAAGGTTGCCAGAGGTTCTAATGGATAGTGTGTCTGCAGAGAATTCATTTCTTGGTATGGAGTCTGGGAACATGTTCCAGCTCAGGAACGTGATCCACAGAAACCTAAAGGGAAGGCAGGACAGTAATTTTTTTAAGAATGCCAATTATACAGAAAACTCAGTTATATGACCTGATTTCAAGAATCACAAAAACAACAAAGTAAATGTGCTTTAGGAGTTCTACCAGAAGTACTCGTCATTCACGAGATGAGTGGGTGGATGCAGGGGCTGGTTCTGTACTCCACAGGTGACCCTCATGCTGATGTCCGGGGGCCCTACAGACATCCGGGAGGGTTCCCCTGCATTGGATATCCTATGAACTCTGGAATGCCCTCTGCACCCTGCTTTTATTTTTGGTACTGGGGTGTTAAGCCTAGAGCCTGATGCTAGTCAAGTGCTCTAGCACTGAGGTACAACTTCAGCCCTTTTAAAAACATTTTATTTTGAGGAAAGGTCTTGCTGTGTTCCACATGGCCTGGAACTTGCGACCCTCTGGTTTCTGCCTCTCAAGTAGCTGCAATTACAGGCTTATAGATATGTGCCACACACCTGGCCCCAAAATGATTCTTAGAGGCAGTTTTACTCAAGATGAAAATGCTATTTAGTCTTTGTTAAGCTCTTCTTTGTTCATTTTATTTTATTTTATTTTGAGACAGGGTCTTGCTCTGCAGCCCAGGCTGGCCTTGGACTCACAGCAATCCTGCTGCCTCAGCCTCTGGAGTGCTGGGATTCCCGGCGTGCGCCACCACGCCCAGTTTATGTGATGCTAGGGAATCGAATTCAGGGCTGTGCGCTTGCAAGAAACCCAGATTTCTTTAGGTTCGTGTTTTAACTGCTGTGCCATTCCGCCAGCCCTGTATTAAGTTCTTGATCTGCTACAGTGTAGACGGTAAATGACAAATGTGCTTCATTCAGTTCCGTTACATTCTGGGCACAGTTTATGACTCTCACCTCAATTCCAACCTAAGCTGAGGATTAAATACTCTTAGGTATTTAATGTGTAAGAAATGGGCTGTAAACTATCGACTGCCTTTTAATTTTCTATGGCCAGAGGTGTCAAAATGAACACTGAGTTATAGGCTCCCAGGCAGGTCCCCCTGGCGCAGAGGGCATATTCTGATTTCTGCTGGAGTGTTGGCAAGCAACGGGCCCGGACGCCCTGTCTGCCTCTGGCAAATCTTAAGTCATAAAAACCCAAATACTAATCTAAAAGTGACCCTAAATTTCTGGGAATGGTGCTGCAGGCTGTAATTCCAGCATTGAGGAAACCAAAGCAGGGAGCTCCTGAGTCTGAGTCCCAGTGAGCAGGCCAACCTGGGGAATGTAGTGAGATCTTGCCTGAGAAAATGGAAAAACCAAAAAAAAAAAAAAAAAAAAAAGGAACAAACAAAAAAACAAAAGAAGTCCTTTCCTGTAAAAAAGAGATTCAGGAGGGAAATAATACCCTACAACACAACAGCAAATTATATACAGATTTTCACATTTTTGATGAAATCTATTTGTTGATAAAGAATGAGCATTATGAGAAAATTGCAGAATCCAATTAGGTTAGATAAAAAACCAAAACGCTCGTTAGTGGTGTGCAGTAAGTGCTCCCTGAGTTTTTCTACTCTACTTTTAGTATATTAAAGCTCTGATGAGCTGAAAGGAGTATTCATTCATCTAGTTTTGATTTTAACCAAAGGTGACAAACTAGCTGGGCAGGGGCACACTGGTGACATGACAACCACAGCACCAGGAGGCCTCTCCCGGCACAGCACTGCAAAAGGGAGTCTGGTGGGTACAGATCGCCATGCTTGCGATGCCAAATCTCGCAGCCACATTAAAAATGTAATTAACAGGTCATAATAATCTCATCTAACCAGAATACCAACACATGACCATTCTGACAAATGACCAACAATTCAAATTATGGTCTGACCACTCTTTACACCAATCCTTGGCTCACTGTGTGAGTTTATGTCAATGGCCTGGCCAGATTCAGGCAGGCTCCCTCCAAAAGCTCTGCAGGCATGTGTGGCTAACAGCTGCCACGGGCACAGCATGGCTTGGGACTGTCTAGACCATACTCTTTTTTTTTTGTTTTCTGTTTTGTTTTTGAGACAGGGTGTTGCTCTGTAGTTTAGGCTGGTTCTAAACTTACTATGCAGCCCTGGCTGGCCTCACAAACACAGCGATCCTCTTGCCTCAGCCTCCTGAGTGCTGAGATTACAGGCCTGTGACACTAGACCATACTCTTGTCATCAGGTGGGAAATAAATATGGTTTACCTGAATCAACAAAACAGATTTTATTTTGAGACAGGGTCTCACTCTATAGTCCAGGCTGGCTTTGCAACTCACAGCAATCCTCATGCCTCAGCCTCCCAAGTGATGGGATTATAGGTGCAAGCCACAATCCCAGCTTATGTGGTGCTGGGGAATTGAACTCAAGGCCTCGAGCTTGCTAGGCAAGCGCTTTAACTTCTGAGCTCTTCCTCCAGCCCCCCAAGTAGATTAAAAAACAACCCCTCTCCTCCATCTGTATTTAACTGAGCTCCAAATGACACTGGCACTTAGAAACCATCAGTACACAGACATGCCGTGGGGAGGAGCAAGCTCTAGCTGCTCACTTTTTACCCTGCAGAATTTTAGTGCTCAGTGTCTTTAGAAATTCTTTCACTGGTCAAGGAGGCCTTCCCTCACAAGAAAGACTGCGACCCTATTAGGACCCTGTCTGCTTACGTGTAACACAAGAAACCCAAGAAGGACCTCAGTGGACTGCCCTTTAGAGCCCACTCCACACCTTCCCAGCTTAGCGGGAGGCGGCTCTCTGGACCAGTGGGGGGTCTAAGTGCTTATTCCCACCCAGGGGTCCTACTCAAGTCCTCCTGCAGAGAGAGAGGCATCGGCCCCTCTCAGTACCTGAGAGGTGGGTCTCCGGATCTGCTACGGAGAACTTAAAGGGAACACCTCTGGCCAGAGCAGGAGTGAGGACGGTGCGAAGGGAAAAGCAAGGTGTTACTGCAAGGCTTTTGCTCTTGCTCAAGTTAACACGACATGTAAACAAGAGTTAAGAGTAGAGACTACTGTTAAATGAAGAGACAAATCGCAGGCACATACTTAACCATTAAAGACCGTGTCTAGCAATGCGATCGTCGAGATGCGCAGATAAGAAGTGCCTAAAAGGCCAAAGTTTAATTGAGCGCTTTAAATAGGAGGTACTGACACACACTGGGTTACCTACTAGAGTGGCACACGTTCTTAAGCAGGCCTGCGGCGGGCACGGCCGCTGAGCTCGGTGCACTGTTACCTGACGAGCCTCGTCGGTCACTGTCTTTCTCAGCATCTGGACATCTTCAGACAGAGGCCCATCTGTCTCCATTGCGACCGGTATGCTCGTGGTGCTGGCTGGACTACACACTGTGTACTGCAATGCAAAGCGGGAGTCACTGTCTGTTCGGTGCGGGGCTCTGCGCTCCAGGCCGCTCACCCTGATGGGGGAGGAGCTTCCCATTGCCCTCCCCGGAGCCCTGTCCTGCAGGAAGCCCGGTGACAGAGATAAACCACACAGCCAGTGCAGATGCTGCTGCAGCTGAATGCCAGACACACCTGCGTGCTCCGGCAGGACGTCTGGTTCTCTGGGACTGACCTGCTGTTGCCTGAGGTCACTTTCACGTCCCTCCCTGAGTCCTCTGTGTCTCACGGGCAGGCAGTCCATGCAGCCTGTGGCCTTGTTACCTTCTGGCTCACGGGAGCCACCAAATGTGAGGGCGCACGACGGGCTGGCCCTGGGGCTGCCTTGGGGCTCATGCCCTCTCACCTCAGGTTCTCTGCACGTGACCTATAAACCCCATGTCCTCTCTTTACTCTCTAATGTCACCCTTACCCAGGTGGCTGCCTTGCAACTCCTCTCTTCCTTCTTCCAGTTTTCTCAGCATCTCCCTAACTTGCGTGAGCATTTTTGCTACATCCCCGTGTCCTGCACACCACCAAAACCACTGCAACCTGAACTGGTTCCTCAGTCCCTCTCCGGCCTGCCAGCCTGCACCGGCACTGCTGAGAATTGCTGTAATTCAGGACACACTGTGCTTTGTCTGTGAGGGGCTCACAGCTGGGTGGGGACAGAAATCCAAATCACGGTAACATTCAAGAGATGGGTCCGTGGCTACTCCAGGAAAAGAGTCAGGGCTTGGAACCACTGTGGCCCTCCCTGTCACAAGGGAAAGGGAAAGATCGCCAAGCAATTACATCACATAATGTTCACGGCCAATTTCATGTCACAGGCTGGCACTGCAGGAAGGTCCTTCAAGAAGTGCTTCTCCCAGACAGGGGCCAGCCAGCCTGATCACTTAGGCTGCCCCTAAGCTGAAGGTCACGGAAGCACTTTCTCCATTCCTATAAGCCCACCAAAGTCAGGGGCAACAGGTGTTACATGGATTCTTTTGGTGGGTTAGGAAAAACAAGTCTGTGTCTGAAATGTTCCATGTTTTCAGATTACAAAAATTAAATCATGTGCTGCACTAAAAGATCTCCACGATGTCACCACAACTGTTAAACTGAGCCCAAAACTCTGAAGCCATCAGTTTCTGAGCCCCATCAGCATGACAGGCTGTTCTCCGTGTCCCTGAACACACAAGATGCTTGGTTTACACAAATGAGAGGAAGCACCTGGCAGCCTGCCCATCCGCTGTCAGCCAAGAGAGTGGACAGTGTCCACAGGGAAGCGGCCAGGCCATCGGCTCTCACAGGCAGACCTGGGCTGGCACACCAAGGTCCAGCACTCAGCCCCCTTCACTGTGCAGTTACGACACCTGAGGTATCTATCGCCCAGCGCACGCACTGCTGCTGTGCCTGTGAAGGCTAGCAGCTGTGAGACGTAGGAAGAGTCTGGCTGTCAGGAAGGGAAGTTCTTTCTCAAGCTGTATTTCCAGCTCTGAGGCGCTGGCCATGAAGTATTTTCCACTTACGGGTACCGTGTGTGGAGCTGAGGATGCAGACAGGACTCATGGGGAAGACACAGATGGTTTGACACAGATGGGGAGTGGGAACAGAGGAACGGGTGGCCACCAGAGCTCCAATGCCAACCCGTCACAGTTACTGGCTTCACAGACAGATCTTACTTGGTGCTAGAGATCTGAACCCAGGGTCTTGGGCATACTAGGCAAGTACTTTAACTAGCAAGCTGTGTCTCCAGCCCTAAGATGGCGTTATACAGATAAAATATGTACTGTTAATTATATTCATGCATTGCTTTTTATTAAGTATCAGAGGGATTAAAAACCCATATCCGAAATTAGATAATAATTCCTTCTGTACACTGCTCATCAAATGAAATGTATTATATAGGTAAAACATTTCCTTCCACGGTGAGCTGACTAAAACTAAGAAGTCTCAGGGTGGTAAAAGTCAAACAAATGGTTTTCAGTATATGGCGATGTTACAATCAGGCACACAGTTTAAGAAGGAATAGTTACAACAACCATGTTCTCATCATTTAGACCTGTGTATATGACATTATAAGACCACATCACAAAACCCTCCCAGACCACGGTGGCCCTGCAGTCAGCCCAAAAGCTAATACTGTGCAGGGAATGGCTTGCATCGCTGGCAGCTCCAGAAGGCACGATCATTCTCTCCACTGCTGGACGCACTGGCACCTACTGGCCATGCTGGAAGAATAGTGCGAATACAGCAGAATTCGGCTACTTTTTTTTAACCAAAAAAACTGGACCTACAGAAACCCAATTTTAGGAAACAGGATATCAACTTCATACTTCACCCATTTCACAGAGAATTTTCTATTAGAAACAACTTGATATCAGAAAGAAAGACAAATATGCCCTCACTATAGCATCTTTGCTCATACTTGAAAGAGAAAGCACATTACAGTCTTGGGGCAGACTTATACCCTGATTTTCTTTTTACCACAGTATTTGTAAGATTTGTATCTTATGTCAAAAACAGAGAAATTCTGTGGTAAAAATATAGGGCAAAATAAGTACTTATGCAAGAGGAAGGTTACAAAGTTGAAAAGTATTTTCTTTTATTACACACATTTTCATATACAGTGTTAGTGGAATCAATCTCTCCTCCCCCCAAGGAAGCCACAGTCCTATCTCATTAAACATTCCAGTAACACCCTGGATACTTTCACGTCACTCTCCTTTTCAGTACCTGGGGGTTTGCTTTGGCCAGATTCTCTATTTTAACCCATGCTTCTTCTCGCTCTTTCATTTTTAGCTTCTCTCTGAAAAACAATAAAGTGTCATTTGTATCACAGGGAATCGCATTCAAGGCAACAAAGGGCAGAATGCACACAGGTGCTTGGTATAGTATTTCCATCTATTTTTTCTTTGTTATTTTCTTGTCTTACCCCACATGATTCCCTGGGCTGCCATCATGCACATAGTATGATAAACAAGATGAAAAACCCACCAAGATTTTAAAATATTTTTAAAAATAAAAAATGTTAGGTGTTTAGAAAGTCCAAGATTCCAAACTTTTAAAAAATCTTATACATAAAGTTAATCTCACTTTCGTCTGCTTGCTTTTCACAGGACCTAGACTACTTTGTTGAGGAGCACGTATGTCTTCTGAGAAACAAGACCACTCCATGGAGGGCGGGCCGGCATCCCAGTGCCCATGCCATGACCATGGGACACTCTGAATCCTTAACATAATGAGTACTGTCCAAGATGGCCTTTTATGTGTCCCCCAAGAAGAGCAATGAGCCTGAGTGTTAGACACTTGGTCTCACATGCACTTTGCAAAGATGACCAAAGTAGTAACAGAAGACAGAGGACAGCTAACTTTAAACATGTGTTTTTTGAAAATAACAAAATTTTGCTTTCTTCTTATGAAAAGACCAATTGTACTTTAAAGGACAGAGAGAATTCTCGTCAAGATGGGTCGCTGAGTAACAGAGCTGCACAATGTCTCCTTGTAGACCTACTTAAAAAGTTGAGAATTTAGTAAAAAAGCTGCCTGCTCACTGTAGCTAGGACGGGGGGAGCTCCCCAACACAACTGCAAGGGGGACAAGGGAAGATCAGAAATCCCGAAGGAACATCAGAAGCAAAGGAAAAAAAGGCAGCCTAGGAAGCTGCTCCAGGCCAGCTGCAAATGGTTGGGAGTCGCAGGCATCTTCAGATAGAGGAAAACCTATGTGGAGCCTGGGACATCTGATGGAACTTGGAGAGGAAGTAGGACCCCAACACCTGACAGGAGGCCACGGGGAAGTCGGAAATCCTGAAGACATATCGGAAGTGGAGAAAACCAGCAGCCCACTGGGCAGAGCCCTGAGCTGCCAGCGCCCAACAGACCACAGATGAAGGAAAATTGGGAGTCCAAAACCTTGGATAGAGGTAAGCACGAATCCAGAAGTGGGAATTGTCAGCAGCTTGTAGCCCCAGCTTCCAAAAAACAAACCTGCGGGTAGTGCATACTACAAACACAATGTGAGCTCCCCCTAGAAAAGGCCTCCTGGAGTCCAGATCCAAAGCAGTGCTGGGCAGCCATAACAGGCAATGATGTAAGTAGGCACCATTTAAAAAAAAAAAAAAGAGCCTAAGATTGAACTGGTTAGAGTAAAAGAAAGCTCCGAAGAGCACGCCGGGCTTTTGGGCTCATTCTTAAGCAGTGCCTAAGAAAAAAACTGGCACAAGAGGCAGTTGCAGAGAGGAGAGAAAGGCCTCCGATCTCCTGAATGGCTCGGTATAGTGGGAGAAACTCCGAGGGAAAAGAGTCCTGTCTTTGGGGGAGGGAATCCAGGACAGGCAGGCTGAGGGAGTAGGGGTGAATAAGACACCTCAGAGGCCCTCACTGCCTACTCCCAGCACAGAACTCAGAATCACAGCTTCCCCAACACACCGTCACAGCCGTTCAAAGAAATTTCTCACTAGGTCTTTAAAATGAAGTCCCTCAACAACAGAAACATGGGAAGAAAATAAGGTAGCAGGGCATCCACAGAGATGACTGGGACCCCAGAAACTAATGTCATGGGCCCTGAAGTCATGGAACTCACAGGGAAGGAAGTCAAAAAGCAAATAAACAAGTCGAACAACCAATTCAAACAAGATATTCTCAAAGAAATGGAAGAGTTGATCAGCGGTCTTAAAGAGGAACTTACTAATCAAATAGTGGTCCTAATGGAGACAAAGCTCACTGAACACACTGAAGCCACAAATAAAAGTTGGCTTAGATAAATAAGGAATGCAAGATATAAAGGAACATTTTGATAGAAAAGCAGAAAATCTCAAAAGAAATCTAGCTGACATTCAAAATATGAAAAATATATGTGAAAGCAGGGGAAGACAACTCAATTACTGTGAGGACAGAATTTCAGACCTTGAAGACAAGGGTGAAGAAACAAATGCTATAATTAAGCACAACTCCAAAACTAGAGATGAGCAAAGTGGCTGGTACACCAGCTGACGGGCGAGTCAGAGAACCGATCTCAGAACTACGGGTGTGAGAGAAAGAGCAGAAGGCAGCATCAAAGGTATAAAGAATTTATTCACTGAAATCGTGCAAGAAAATTTCCCAAATTTTGAAAAAGAAATTAATTTTCAGGTCCAAGAAGCTTATAGCACACCAAATAACCTGAACTAGCAATGAGACTCGCCACGACATATCATAATCAAAACCTCAGAAATACAACACAGAGAGAATATTAAACACAGCAAGAGAAAAACAGACATCATCTACCAAGGCAAAGCCATTCGAATTACTGCAGATGTCTCAATGCAAACATTAAAGGCCAGGAGAGCCTGGAGCAAGATCTTTCAAGCTTTAAAAGACAGCAGGTGCCAACACAGGTTGTCGTGTCCAGCAAAATTATCCTTGAAAACTGAAGTAAAAATTCTTCATAACCAAGAATCCCTAAAGAAATCTGCGACCACTAGCTCGGCATTACAGAAAATGCTTGAAGGAATCTTTGAGAGAGGCACAGAGATGAGCAGAACCAAAAACGCGGAGAAAAGGAAACACCTAGAGAGAAAGTGTAACAAAAAAAGAGATTGGTATTTGAGTCATTTGATTGACATTCTTCTAAAACAGTACCCACTGTCTCATAGAGTCTGTGACTCTCCCCCTCCATAATTATTATTTTTAATAGTATATAAGCTTGCAAAACATAATAATTACATTCAACATGAAGAACTGGTGTAAAATCTTTAAAAATATGTATGCATGAAGTTAGGGATGGAGAGGTAGGTAAAATTATAAACCAAATCTGGCAAAATGTTAGTAATTAGTGAAATCTGAATAAATAATTTACGAGTTAAAAAAAATTGAAATCACTAAGCATGCCACTCTATTGCTTATGTGATATGGATTTAGGTTCATTTAATGTAGCAATTTGATATAGACTTAAGCTGGTTTAATGTAGCGATTCACTCATTTGGTCCTGGATATAAGTTTATCCTAAGAAAACTGACTGATGCAATGACAACCTGATTGTCCTCTGAATGTACAAACATTTACCATTCAGTACTCAGCTAAGGAATTTGAAATTTAACTTCTCTCTTTCTCTTTCTCACATTTTCTAGCCTTATAAATTCCACTGTTGTAATTCTCTTCTTACATGGACTGGTGGGTGAAGCCACATTAAAGAATCTCTACAAAGATATAGTAAGATACAGAAAAAAAAAATCTTCTGGCAAATCACCCCCATAATGGGCTCTGCTGGACCCAGAGAAGAGGCATCCAGGTATGGCCACAGCAGCCCACTCTAGGGGTGGGAAACTGAACTAGTAAGTGGTGATTTGAGTGGTAAAGTGAGTCAGACACAGAAGATTAAGTATGTTAAATATCGCATGGTTTCTCTGATTTGGGAAGCCCAGAACACAGGCATTCCATAGAACCAAATGGGTGTGACAAATGGGGAGGGAAGGGGAGGGCCAAAAATGTGGAAGGGAAGGGATCGTAATATTGATGTGATACACATGTGCACAAGATACTTAAATTCACTGAAAATATTATGTATTGCATATATATATATTAATAAAAATGGTGGAAAAAAACAGCTTCTTTAACAAAAGGAACAAATATCCTAGAAACAGTAATTTTTGAAAGGTGTAACCTACTTCAGTTTCTCTGCTTTAAACTGTTGGGTGCAGTCATCAAAGAGTTTTTGGTTCATTTCCATGAAGAGTTTCAGGGCGTTGTATATCAAGCCATGTATTGTCCTGCAAAGAAAATATCACTGTAAATCTCAAATACTGGTCCTTCTTTGACCCTCCTCCCCTTCTGCCACAGTGGCCTTCCTCTCCAGGCTTTTCAGGCCATTTCACAGTTCTTTAGTCCTATATTCCACAAGTCTCCTCGGTGGCTAGGTTTTGTGTGTGTGTGAAACTGAGCACTGAACGCAGGGCCTTGCACATGCTAGGCAAGTGCTCTGTTACTGAGCTGCGCCTCTAGATCTTTTTCTGAATTTTATTTTGAGACACGGTTTTGCTAAGCTGCAGAGGCTGGACTCAAACCCACAGTTCTCCTGCCTCAGCCTCCGGAGCTGCGGCGATTACAGGCTGTTTCTACTGTGTTAGAGTCAGGCCACTCAGTCCACGTCCTTGGCTAACAGCAGCTAAAAGCACTTTGCTTAGAAACTGAACAGACATAATTTGAAGCCTGAATGAGTATAATCAGGGCAAAATTATACAGAGGACAATAGTGGAAACATTTTATTTCCTAATGTGAGTTTCCTCTCAGTCTTACTCACTGAGGACAAAAAAGTTAGTTTTAATTATTCCAAGGGCTGGAGCATCGCTCAAGGGTAGAGTATTTGCCCAGCATGTATAAGGCTCTGGGTTTGATCTTCAGGATTAAAACAAAATGAAACAAAAACAAAAACAAAAACAAAAACAAAAACAAAAACAAACAAACAAAAACCTGAAGCGAAACCAAAACCAAAAGAAAAACCTAAAAAGTAAAAACACTGAAACCAACAACAACAACAACAAAAAAAAACAGAACAAAACCCAAATAATGCGAAGTAGAGCTTTCGAAGCTGGAGAATAAAAAAATCATAAAAACGCTCAACCTAACCCCAAGCCTGATGCACGTGGAGAGGGAGGCGCCGCAGCCCTGAGTCCCAGGTGAGTCTCCAGGTGATTCCGGAGGAGTCCCTAGCTGCCACCTGAACGCAGCCACGTGGGAGCCCAAAAAGAGTAGCAGAAAAAACTGCCCAGCACAGCCTGGTCCACCAAGTAACTGTGAAAAGCAATATAGCAGCAGTTAAAGAAACAAGCAGTTGGGTGTGGTGGTCCGTGCCTGTCATTCCAGCACTCTGGGAGACTCAGGCAGGAGGACCACGAGACGGGTGTAGACTGGGCAATGTAGTGAGACACTGTCTCAAAATAAATAATAACTCATCGAGGTGGTCCAGGTTCAAACTCTAAGACTGGAAAAGAAAAAAAATAATAAAAAAAAGAAAAAAAGAAAAAAAAGGAAAAAGGGAAAAAAGGCAAAGGAATCCCAAGCAACGCAGCGACTTTTTAGCCCACCTACGTAATAAAGCACAAATCTTACTTAGGAAGCGCGTAAGAGAACACTTCTCGGCAACTGGCACGGACTGAAGTTTCCAGCCGTGCCGCTCACACACTGCCTCAACAGCAGAGCGTGGCCCCACTTCCTGGGCCTCTGTCAGTTCCTGCTACATTCAATAAAAACTCTGAATGTTTAAAGGAAATGCTGCCCAAAGCTGAAATGCTAACCACTGCTAGGACTGTCCTAGCTGCTGCAGTGGCAGTGGCAGCACCCACTGCTGCCGGTGGCAAGGCTAACCCTATGACGCTGGCATACACACTTACTGGATGCCTGCTGCTGCCAGGTTAGCTCTATCTCTTACGTTAGCTGGAGGTGGCTGGAGAGGAGAGCACGTTCTATGTCTTAACTTCAAGACTATATAGTGGGTGCGGTGCTTTCTCTTTTTTAGCCAAGGAAAACGTGGCTGAGGGAAGCCTGCAGTGACCTGCCTTGCCTAGATTCGGCTAGTCAGTGGGACGGGAAGGTAAGCCTGCCTGCTCAACTCTGCCCACCTCCTGGCACCCATGCTCAGGGGACTCTCCAGGCTGCTAGACTGCCTGAGCCTGGCGCTCTGCTCCAGAGAGTTGGGCAGAAAAACATGTCTGGCTGTCATGTGGCTTCTTCTGGGAAGGAAGTGGCAGGGTCTAAGCCTCCCGCAGGCAGGACAGAGGCTGTGTAGGGGAGGGTGGCCATGGGCGGCAGAGTGCTGTGTGACATATGCTCTGGGTGGCGGCTGCAGGATGGTACTTGGTCACTTCCAGTCTTGGTTTCCTGTCTGCAGGACAAGACATGTGGCTAAATGTCAGACCCACCTCTTCCTATTTTTAATTCTAGTTTGATAACGCACAAAAGGAGAGAAAGAAAAACTGGCAACTTTATTTGAAAGACCTACTAAATTCAGTATGAAACATAACCTGGGGCTGGGGGCATATTAGTAACCACAGTGCTTGCCTAGCAAGTGCAGGTTTGATTCCCCAGTGCCATATAAGCCGGATGTGGTGGTACACACCTGTTATCCCTGCACTCTGGAGGCTGAGGCAGCAAGACTGCTGTGAGTTCGAACCTAGCCTAGGCTACATAGTGAGTTCAGGTCCAGCCCTGACTTCAGAGCGAGACCCTATCTCATAAAACAAAACAAAACAAAACAAAAGGAAAGAAATGTAACAGTACCCAAACGGACAGTTTCCTTTCAAGGTCTCAGAGGCAACTGCAGGATTAACTGGCCTCACCCTCATCAGGCGCAGAAGACGGAAGTGAATGCCCTCCACTCCTCGGCCTGTGTTTACGTCACCTGTTCTTCCCAGGCGCCAGCAGGGTGACCCTTGGGTCCCACAGCAGGGCTCCCTTAGAACCGCTGGGTGGCCACTGTGCTCCCACCAGGATTTGAGGCCCAGGAGCGCGTGGTGACCTCTGTCTCCCAGGGCCCTCAGGAGAGGCCTGAACCCTGGCAGGAAGGTGGACCCAGACTCCTGGACTTCTGTCTGGGCTTGAAGCGGGGTAAGAAGGCAAAGGCTGGGTCACAGACACAGCAACTACTGCTACTTAAAAACGACACAGGTCAGGGGCCAGTTTAAATTTGATGTTAAAATCTGGATCTTTAAATCTGCTTACAGTAGCAGCAGAACACATGACATTTAAAAGCAAGCCGCGAGCCGCCGAGCGGCCAGGCGCCGTCCTCACTTGTTCCAGTGGGTCTTGGAGTTGCGGTACAAGGAGGGGAACATGATGGGCAGGATCCTCGCGGCGTTGTCGCTGATGAGGCTCATGATGTACTCGTTATTCCAGTAGTACAGTGCCCGCTCTGCCACCTGCAAGACAAAAGGGGCGTGGCTGCAGGCTGTGCTGGAAGACACTAGGCCAACAGCCTCCCTGATTAACCTGCAAGGAGGCTAGTTCATACACTCAACCAGAACAGTGCTTCTATACACGAAAAGCACTTCCGACTGCAACCCTGAAGAGACCTCAACAGAGAGGCAGCAGACAGGGGCATTTTATTTTTTTTTGAGACAGGGCGTGACTATGCAGTCTAGGCTGCTCCCGAACTCATTATGGATCCCAGGCTGCTTTTGAGCTGAACAACCGTTCTGTCTCAGCCTCCTGAGTGCTGGGATCACAGCTTCTCACCACCACACCTGGCTAATTTTTACACGGTGCTGGGGGATTGAAACCAAGGCCGTGCGCTTGCTAGGTAAGTGCTTTGACTACTGAGCTATGACCCCAGCCCCAGAAAATTTATTATATATCAGGAAATCAAGATGATCATCACTCATTCCCCATTTATGTGATAAACATCCTGTTAGATGCTGAGGACACAATGCAAAGACGTTCATTCCACCACCTCTGTCCCTCTGTCCACTCACCCACGCCAGCCCAGCTGCCATGTACCCTGCGTTCGCTAGGTCTCTAGTGTATGTGAGACACGTGACACTGCGTGTGTAGTGGTGCCAATGGGGGCAGCAGGCAGAGGGGCGGTTATCTGATCTGCTAGGCATGATGAGTCACGGTGAGAGGCAGCAGGGAAGGGCGGGGTGTGCCACAGGGGAGGCATGGCTTCCGGAGGGAGGAGGGCCATCTGAGCCAGGCCCTGCATGAGGTGGGGTCCCGAGACCAACTGAGGATCGCAGAGGAGCAGCCAGCAAGGGGGACAGGAGGAGCCGTGGCTGCCTGGGGTCCTGTCTCTGGGCAAGGCGGGAACAGTGGGGGCTCCCTGCTGCACTGCTGAGAGCTTCCAGCAAGTGAAGACACTGGAACATAAGCATCCTGAGTGCCCGGGCCCTGGCGTATCCCCACTGCCTCAATTCTGCCTTTCTTCACAAACAGGAAGCACACTCGTGTATGTTTCACTGCCAGGATGCTGGTGTTCCTGCACCCGCCTAAGCTCCCCTGGCACAAGCGCTACTCCCCACGACCATAAGCCAACACTGATAGCACAGGTATCTAGTCAGGCCCTTGGGGACTGGCAGCAGAGAAGGGATGACGTTTCCAGCAGCAGAAGCCTAGAGATTCTGAGGTCGCCGTGTGGTTGATGCAGCTGGAGGCAGAGAGGAGGACAGGAAAAGCTGCATGCAAAGCTCAGAGGCTGGCAATTTCTGAGAGGAAGTGAGGCGGGGAGCTCTGCAGCACAGGGGATCTGCTGAGGGAGGAGGGGGCTAGACCACAGGGTGAGTTAAGAAAGAAAGCAACATGGGCTGGAGGAATAGCTCAGCGGATTAATGCCTGCCTCACAAGCTCAAGCCCTTGGGTTCGATTCCAAAGCATCACATAAGCCAGGTGTAGTGGCGCACGCCTGTAATTCCAGTGCTCACAAGGCTGAGGCAGGGGGACTGTGATGAGTCCAAGGCCAGCCTGGGCGATGCAGTGAGTTCAGGAGCAGTCTGAACTACAGAGCAAGACCCTGTCTCCAAAAATAAAACAAAACAAACAATAAAAAAGATTGAAAACCCCAGAACAAGCAGTTTCTAAGATAATTCTTTCAAAATTGTATCCCCTGTATTTCAAAGTGTACCTTGAGCCTTATGACCGAAAAATCCAGTAACTATTTAAATTTACGAAATTTACAACAGTAAGAGACACGCCGCCGTCAAGATCCCCCTGAGTTTGAACACACCCCCTTGTTCTTGCCACTGTCTCAACCAGTTCCGGAAGTCCTCTTTCTTGGGTACCTACAGTTCTACTGTTGTCACTGCCTTAAACGTCCTGAATCAAATACTAATGCTGATCTTTCATGGTCACTTTGACTTCGGGGAAGGCCAGCAGTGGCACGGGGCCAGATTGGAGGAGTCACACGGATGAAGACACACTGTCACGTTTCCACGGGCCTGCCTCTCTTTGGATGGCACTCAGCAGTAACATTCACTTAAGTTTTGATCGCCCTCAGGAAGATGCTCCTGAAACGGGACTTCCAAAACTGCTTCAGAAAGTGGCAAGCACAACGAAGCAAGTGTGCTTGAAGTGAGAGAGATTCAAGGCATGTGTTTCACTATAACAACTTTCAGAAACTGAAACATACAGTGTAATTTTTGCCCACACATCATATAGTCAGAGGGAACTTTTTGTTTGTTATTTGAGACAGGGTTTCTATAGCCCAGGCTGGCCTTGGACTCACAGCCATCCTCCTGTCTCAGCCTCCCGAGTAGCAGGATTACAGGCGCATGCCACACTGCACCTGGCTTATGTAGTGCTGGGGAGTCAAACTTGGGTAGTTAGCACTTGACTTAGTCCTTGCTAGGCAAGAGCTTTAACTGCTGAGCCATTCCTCCAGCCCCCAGAAGGAATATTTTAAGCCTGAATTAGAAAATAGGTTTAAAGTTCTTGATGGCTTGAGTTTTGAATTCTGCTTCAATTTTTTAACATCAGCAAAAAAATTTTTTTGATGGAAAAAATATCTAAAAATTAAAAATGAGTTGGTGTTATACATATGTTCCTGGAGGATTCTGGAATAATGCTTTGTGCTGATCTGGGTTCTCTAAGAAGCAGCAGTCCAGGCAGGTCCAAACACATACTGGGGAGGTCTCAGAGAGGTCTCAGAGAGAAAGGGTCAGGTTATCTGGGAAGGCGCCAGTGGAAGGCGAAGGCGGGAGCCTCAAAGTTCTGGTGTCATTTCCACCCCCCAGAGGCATCTGTGTCTTCCTGGAGCAGGCCCCTGCATGTGTCTGTACACACCGTCGTTGGTGGGGTGCCCATGGGAGGAAGGCAGGGTCTCTGCACGTGGGGTCAGCAGGCCCCAGTTCCTCGTGTTCCCTGCACAGTGAGTGCAGTGCTCTTGCCGTGACCTCTGCGCAGATGCTCTTGCCCCTACTTCCCATTACATTAAAAATGATACACAGTGACTTCACGTGTCACTGTTTCTCACCAGAATATAGTATTACCTGTATCAATATTTACTTCTGCACCTGGGGAGAAAGGTCATGTTCTCAGAAGCCTGGTGTCTTGTCTCTTCTTGGTGCTCTGGCTGGCACCTCGGGGTACGGATCCCCATAGCTTCTGGGAACCGATGCTCACTATGGCAAACTGCACACAGCAGGTTTTGGAAAACACGGTATTTTCTTTTTCAGTTCCTAACACGGAAACCACTCAGAAGTTTCTCATGCAGGAGTATCTTGCCTGTCTGTACTGAACCAGACTGTGTGGTACCTGGCCTCATTCCTGTTGGCTAATGCGAGGGCCACCCGCAGGTAAGAGGACTTCCCTGCCACTTGTGCTTCCCTGTTTTGGTTTTTGTGGTTGGAGGAGCGCTTCCATACAAGCTTGAAGGCCCCACGTGGAAGATCCTCCTGCCTGGATAAGGCGACGCACCACGAGGCCCTGAGGCCCAAGCTCCCTCCACACAGGCTGGGGGCTCTGCTCACCTGGTGCCCAGTTTGTGACTTTGTTCACGATGAATCCGCAGCTATGTGCAAGGTAAGAGCTAGTGGGCCCAGCTAATAGTAATGCATATTATAAAATTGCAGACAGGATTATAAATATTCTTACCACAGAAGAAGACATGTGAGGTGACATGTCATGCTGTAGTGTGTACGTCTATCAGGACACCACACTATATCCCATAAACACGTATAAAAATCTGCCAATTTTAAATAAAATTAAAAGTGTTTTTCTTTTAGGGTAGAAGTGCAGTTTGATGATAACGTACACTCTTTTTTGAGGGCGTCCTGCTCTGTAGAATAATGGCCACTTATAACTATAAATGCTCATAATACTTTCTTATAAGGAGTGTAGAAATATAATTTGGGGCCTGAGGATGCAGTTCAGTGGCAGAGTGCGCGCCTAACACGCACAGCTTTTACCTTTAAATTAAGTGAGAAGCAAACCGCCACAAGCCGCGCGCCGATCCCGTTCATTTCCAACACGAGCAAGCTGACACAGTTCAGTCGCCTTTCCCCAGAGCCACGTACCTGGAAGTGCGGGCTGGAGACGCACTTGGCTAGCTGCCGGAAGAGGGGCTCCATGATCTTCACGAACTCTGACGGCTCGATCACGTCTAGGATCTCCTCCAGCTCGTTCAGGAACATGACTTCCTTTGGACTGTGAGTCTTTGGCCAGTATTTGAGAAGTGCCATAACCACCTAGGAAGGAGATGGCACAGGAAGCGATGCCGGGAAAGAAGGCTTTTCACAAAGGCCCCCCCCCCCCCACCCCACCCCCGCGAGGCAGCAGAGGAAGACGGCAGCGCTTTTGCTGTAAAAGGATCACAGCGTCAGAAACGGGTGCTTTTTAAAATAATTAAACAGGTCTAATTTCATATGCTGTAGAACCACAGTTGTAAGTTATGTGACCCATTTTCTCTGACTGAACATTACTTCAGCAAGTCAGCTTGTGTGTGTTGTGTGTATGTGGTGCTGGGGATAGAACCCAGGGGCTTGTGTATATGAGGCAAGTGCTGTGCCACTGAGCCGCACCCCCAGTCTAAGTCCATCCCTTCCCCTGCCAAAAAAGGGGCAGTTAGAACCTTGTAAGACAGCAGACACCATGCAAGGCACATGAACACACACACACACACACACACACACACACACACACACACACACGCACGCATGCACGAGTGTGGAAATAGCCAGTTCTGGAACTACTGGTGACATACATAATCCATAATCCATTTCTCAAATGATCACTTGTATATGCTTATACACAAACATATACATGTATGTGTAGATATAGTGTTTTCAACCATGTAAAAATACTGTCATAGGCTGGGGGCATAGGTCAGTGGTTAGAATGCTTACCCAGAAAGCACAGGGCCCTGGGTTCAATTCCCTAACACCACATAAACCAGGTATGGTGATGCACGCCTATAATCCCAACACTTAGGAAGCTGAGGCAGGAGGATGGCCATGACTTTAGGGCCAGCGTGGGTTTCACAGTAAGTTCAGGACCAGCCTGACTCCAGAGCGAGACCCTGTCTCAAAGAACAAAAAATAAACAAACAGAAAGCCTCAGTGTTTCCCTGGGCCAGGCTCATACTAGCTCCGTGTGCATACAAACGGGTGGGTGCTAGCTGGGAACACATGGAAGCTACCAGTGTGACCCACGTTTAATCAGATCACAGTGGCTTCCTAATGTATGAGTATCCTATTATATTCTTTGCTCAAGTCACACAGCTAGAACAGTTTCTGCTCGGTGCCTTTTTTTTCTTTTTCAGACAGGGTCTTGTTCCGTAATCCAGGCTGGTCCTGACTCACCATGTAGTGCAGGCTGGCCTAGAATTCACAACAATCCTCCGGCCTCAGCATAGCTGTGTGCCTCCACACCTAGTCTATGTGGTGCTGAGGAATTGAATCTGGGGGGTCTTGCGCTTGCTAGGCACGTGCTCTAGCCACTGAGCTATTTCTTCTTCCCCTGGTGACTATTTTAACAAGTTTCTATGTTTTTCAAATACCTTGTAACAATCAGGTAAGTAGAAAATGGTGGACTGGACTCAATGTAGATTAAAAGCATTTACAGAATTTAGAAATCTTATTTTTAAAAAATGACTAAACAGGCATTTATACATAACACACACAGGTGCACACACACGCACAACTGCACAAGTAGAGCTGAAGACTCTGAAGCAGCTGCTTAGCCCGACCCTGGCACACTGAGGAGCCGCTGGCCCTGAGCCTGTGCCAGGACTAACGCTGCTGTGGGGTCGCTGGGCACGCCAGCTTTGTGGGACCGGCTGGCAGTGTTCACCTGCCAATTCCAGCCTGGGAGACCACACCTACTCACGGTTTAGTCAGCCAGCCCTTTCTTCATTAGTGGCTAACTAACAAGCTGAGAATCTTAAAAATATCTGTTTAGAATAATTCTGTTCTTATGCTTTTGGCATTTGGGCTTCTGAATTATCTTTTATGATATTACACTTTATAAAACTCCAAATGTATCTACTTATTTGAGACAGGGTCTTGCTCTGTAGTGTAGGCTCGTCTTGAACTTACAACGTAGTCTGGGCTGGCCTTGAACTCATTTGGGTTACTGAACTATCTTTTATGTTATCACAGTTCATAAAACTCCTTATTTATTTATTTATTTCAGGGTCTTGCTCTGTAGGCCAGGCTGGTCCTGAACTCACTATGTTGCCTACGCTGGCCCTGAACTCATGGCACTACTCCTGCCTCAGCCTCTTGAGTACTGGGATTACAGGTGTGCACTACCATACTTGACTTTAAAACTCCAAACTTAAAAAAGTACCCTGAGTTTTGAAGCCTGACATAAAAATCTACAACACAACTGCCTTTAAGAAAAATTATCTCTAGAAGTTCATCACTTAATGATTATTAGCTCAAAATTATTTCGTAAGTCCTTACTGAGTACTCTGTATACTCAAACCACTGATGGGAATACAGCTGATGCCAATCACTCTATAAACCCACTATTCTCATGTCAAGCAGAACTTTGCCTGGAGAAAGAACATGTTAATTTGTGAGGTATACAACCAACTGAGCTAGCCATTATACTTCACTGGGACAGGCACGAGGGTCAGGGCCACACATGCACTCACTTTTCCCACTGTTTGGAGCCACGGTGATGGGTGTCCAGTGATCTCGGTTCCTTTGAGGGCAGCAGGACTCAACAGCAGGGTATCTGCTCCAGAAAATGCTAACGTGGGGGACAGGAGCTTCTCTAGGAAACTTAATGGAAAGTCCCCTCCCCAGAGGGCAGGTGAGCCCGGGTGGGCTTGCTGAACCTTTGGAGGCCCTGTCCTCGCCACTGGGGGAAAGAAGAGCTGCCTGTAGGATATGCCGTGAGAGTTAATCAGAAGAGGGAAGGGTGAGAAGACAGGTCATTCTTCTGTAAGCCTTCTGATCATCTCTGGCCTCACAGCAGCAGTAAAAACCTTTAGTATTTTTAAAGATTAAAGCATAGCATACGCCACTGGAGAGATGATGTGAACTTGAGGCAATCAGGAACCACACCTGGATGAGGTTTAGGAACCAGCCTGGATTAGGGTGTGAGTGATTTGTGGGCCAGCAAATGAGGAAGAACTCCCACCCAGATGGAAGAGCCCCAACGGTGAAAGGAAGGAAGAAGAAAGACTGATACAGGTTTTTTCTCTGGGGAGAGGCTGGACTTGATGGGACTTGCCTCTGCCATGTGCTTCCATGGCTGCCGGCCGCCCCTGAGTGGGCTGTGACCTCCTGGAACTGTGAGCTAAAATAAACCTTTCCTCCCCTAAATTTGTGGATGTCAGGTATTGAGTCACAGTGACGAAAAAGTAACTGAGACAAAAACTTACCAGAGAAGTGGGGTCGTTGCTGTGCTTTACCTGACCATGTGGCTTACAAGCCTTTTGAATCGGTTTGTGGGAGGAATTTAGAAAGGTTTGAGGATACTGGCTGCAGAAGCCTTGACTGCTCCGAAATAAGCCTGATGGGAGATTCTGGTCAGAGCTAAGAAGACCAGAATGTGGGCTGGAAAGGCCAGGCTCAGGAAGTTTTAGATGGAAATCAGGGCTGCATTGGCAAGTAGCCCAAAAACCATGTGTACTACGCACTGGCAAAACGTTTGCTGGCATTTTGCCACTGTCCAGGGACTTTGCCTGAAACTGAGATTAAGGGTGGTGGACTGTTTACTTTGGTGGAGGAAATTTCAAGGCAGACTGATGTTCAGGTTGTCACATGGCTGCCGTTTGTGGCTTTTAGCCAGCTCTATGGTAAAGACAGGAGAAGATGGCAGAGAAAACAGATAAGGAAAGCTCACAGTCTGGAGTGAAAAAGCTTGTGCTTGTTAAGGAGACTACATTAAACAGAAACCAAGTTCTTGCAATCAGGACTATAAGAAAGAGGCCTTCATGGTGCAGAATCAGCAAGATCCCACCCTTTACCAATTAAAAGGCGCAACGGCAAGAGATCTTATTCTGTGAAGAGGAACCCAGGGCTCCCCGTAGGGCCAAAGAGGGAAGTGTTTGCTGGCTTTCACCCCCCTGGAGTTCCACTACCCACACACCCAGAAGCTGCTGCCGCCATGGCTCATGGAAGCAAGGCAGTGGTGGACCCTGGCGATGTCCATGCGATCCTAGATTTAAAGGCTTACAGACCAAGAGAGTTGTGCGCTCTTGGAGGCTTCCACCCAGACTTAAGAAGAAGGCCTTGGACATCAGGCAGTGCGCCCCTGGAAGGGCAGTGTGAGAACTTGCGAGGGAGGAGACTAAGGTGCAGTGGAGAGCCTGAAAATTTGGAGAAGCCAGGAGCAGGGATTATCAGCTGAGAAAAGCTATAGGCCATGAGTGGATCCAGCCCAAAGGAGAGAAGACAGAGGTTGCCACAAGCACCAACACCATAGGGGTGGGGCCAGTGGAGTCCCACGGAATTCATACCCTACCATAATTGACTCCGGTTGCTGGACATGGAACTTTGGATTTAACCCTTGCCCTGCTGGGTTTAGACCTTGTTTTGGTCCACCTACTTTCTATCCTCCTATTCTTCCCTTTGGAACAGGAGTGGTTATCCCATGTGGTTGTATGTTGGAGGTCTTTGATTTTTAAGAGGGACTATGTTGTCTATTGTCGAGAGGAATTTACTGCACTTCTGCTTCTATGCAGTGCAGCTGTGCTATGTTAGGCGTAATTACTAACTTGGCTATTGCACTTGGGAGTTAAGTGTGGTTCAAGATGTGTCTGGTTGTCAAGTTGACCAGGGATGGATTGTGACCACCGGAGAGATTATGTCAGCTTGAGGCAATCAGGCACCACGCCTGGATTAGGATTTAGAAACCACGCCTAGATTAGGCAATTACGAACCAGCCTGGATTAGGCAGTTAGGAACCAGCCTGGATTAGACTATGAGTGATTTGTAGGTCAGAAAACGAGGGAACAACACACCCACCCAGGAGGGGGATGGCCCTACTGGGAACTCAGCTGTATAAATGGAAGGAAGAAGAAAGACTGTTACAGCTTTTTCCTCTGGGGAGAGACTGGACTTGATGGAACTTGGCTTCCTGTGTGTGATGTCCTAAGACGCCGCCTCCACCTCGGCCTCTGCCATGTGCTTCCATTGCTGCCGGCTGCCCCTGAGTGGACTGTGACCTTCTGAAACTGTGAGCTAAAATAAACTTTTCCTCCCCTAAATTTGTGGCTATCAGGTATTGAGTCACAGCATATAATGCCTAAATAAAAAACAGTAATTACAGCTCACAAACAGGGTAAGAAATGTCTATTTTTTTCTTGTGGACTGAGGATTGAACCCTTCACACTAAGCTATATCCCTATTCCTTCCACCCCCTTTTTAAATGTTTATATTTTGAGACATGGCTCACTAAAGTGTCCAGGCTAAGTTTGAACTGGCAATCCTTCTGCCTCAGCCTCCTGTTGGGACTGACTATTGGTATTATAGGTACGTGCCATGGTGGGCCATACTTTTGCTTTTAGAAAAGTGAGAAGTCCTTGGGTTTTAGTCCAAAACAAAACAAAAAAACAACAAAAAAAGGAAAGAAAGAAAAGAAGAGAAAAATATTCCTGTGGATGACCCTAGGAGTATGTGTGGGGTAGGCCTGAGGGGTACACCTGTACACCAAATGAACCCAGACTTCACAAAGGCCTATATCTAGATCTAATTATTGGCAAACTATTACTACTAAAGTTAGGTAATGTGGCCTTTGTGTTTTCATAGTATGCCAATTTCAAAGGAAGAAATTTACTGAGCAAGGGTCTGAATACTTTTAATATACAGAAAATTAAATTTGCCTTGTGCAGCCGGGATAGTACGGTTACATTATCTGCACAGCCAGAAGTATGAAACAAGTGCTTCTGTGCAGACTGTCGGCTTGGTGTGAGGTATGCAGCTTGACGGTGCTGGCGTCAAACTGAGCTCAGGACGGAGCACCCGGTAAGCGAAGCTGCGCAGGCTTTTTTGCCTTTCTACATTTTATTTTTATTTATTTACTTATTTTCCAGACAGGGTGTTCACTCATTATGCAGCCCAGGTTGGCCTCGAACTCACAGCAATCCTCCTGCCTCAGCCTCCTGAGTGCTAGAAAGCCAGGCCTGCACCACCACAGTCAGCTTGCCTTTTCCGGACAACTATGAGTGAGTTCTCGCTCTGCGAGAGGGGTAACAGCATTTGCAGCCCGTGTTTGCTTTCATACTGTTCAGGTGGGAGAGGGAGCGGTGGTGGTGGGGGGGAGCCACACACTGAGCTCTCACTGGAACAGGACGGGCTCAGGCGGGGACGGACGGTGGCCAGTGGGCCTTGGTAATATGGGCGGGAACTGGCACAACAGGCTGCAGTGTGGGAGATACGCACTGCAACCTATGATGGGCTCTTGAGCCATTACAGAGTATGGGAAATTCACCCACAGAGAAATCGTAAGGAAGCGGGGCCTGGCGGCACCGGCCTATAATCCCAGCACTCTGGGAAGAAGCAGGAGGACTGCAAGGTCAAGCCTAGCCCTGGCACCCTGACAAGACCCTGTCTCAAGCAAACAATAAAAAGAGGCTGAAGATGAAGCTCAGGTGAAGGCCCTGGGTTCAATCCCCAGAATTTGGGGGTGGGGGGACAAGAAAAAGAAAAACCATCAACAATAAATGCTGCTTTTAATTTCCTTACATATCTGTTTTCCTTTTAGGTTTTTGAATGGAAAAAGGGTAGTGGGGGTAGGTGGAATGTTTTCCATATAACAGGCTCAGAAAAAGCTCTGTGGTTTCAGTTGGAAAAGATATTAAATAGACAGGGGAAAAAGGGTATGTAACCATGGGAGAAAATGCCGTAATAAACCTTACAAGCTCACAGTGGGCTTTGAAAAAATTAGGAACACTGTTTCTTTTTTCTCTTCCCTACCTAAACAAGGCTTTAGTCCAGGGCACAAAACAACAGGAGCACCCTAAGTCTCCAGGAAACACCCTGACTGCCTGGTGCTCAGGTCAGCCACGGCGTGGCACCTTTCCTTGTGGAGGCTGAGGCACCTGGAGATGGGGGAGGGGAGAGAGGGGCTGGAACGGGAGCGCAGGAGGGCCAGGCAGCCTGTCATCCCTGCACCGGGCACAGCAGGAGCTGCTCCTCCATCCTGTAGGTGCGGAGGGGAAGTCTACACATAGAATGTAAGAGTTTAAAAAGAATGCAGAGCCGGGAAGCCGGTGTTACTTGAGAGTTCACTAAGAACTTCCCACACGTTTTCACTTACAAAAACTATAGTCTTGTAAGAAACCTGTGAAAGACGGATTACAGGACAGAAAGAACTCAAGGATCACACGATCTACTTCTCCTATACTCAGTAACCCCCATCCATCCACGCACACACACACGTATGTATGTACCTACCTACCTACCTACCTACCTACCTACCTACCTACCTACCTACCTACCTACCTATAAGAGACAGGCTCTTGCTCTGTAGTCCAGGTTGGCCTAGAATTCAAGGCAATCCTCTTGCCCACGCCTCCCGAAGGCTGGCTATGCTAGATGTGTGCCATCATGGCCAGCTATGATGTGGTGTTGGGGGTTGAACCTGGGGAGGGGAGGCTTGTGCCTCCTAGGCAAGCATCCTAACCGCTGAGCTATACTTCCAGCTCCTCTAACAGTAACTTTTAAAAGAGGATTCACAATTAAACTGGCACCTAACACTTTGCACTTTGCTACTTGATAATCAAAAAATGCTAGTTAAAAAAAAAGGGCAATGCACTGAAACAGACATTTCTTCAAAGATGACATGGAGGTGGTTCAGAAGCCTCAAGAAAACAGGGTCAACATCAATCATCAGCTGCCAGGAGCCCGACAGCCAAAGCCTAGCGCACCGCCACTTCACAGTGACGGGGGTGGCGGTCACAGCAATAACTTACAGAAAGGACAAAAAGAAGCACTGGTGGGGCTGGAGACGAACCAGAACCTCGGTCCACTGGGCTCCTGAGCTACCACACCAGTTAGGACATACTACCTGGCTGTGGAAGGCAGTATAGTGGTTCTTCAAAAAGCTCAACATATAACTACCGTCTAGTTCAGCAATTCCACTGATGGGGATATATCCTAAGGAACTGAAAACAGAGACTTGAACACACATCTTTATACCTGTTGCAGCAGCCTTATTCACATGGTCAAGAGATGAACAGCCCCAGTGGTCACTGAGAGATAAGTGGATAAACAAAATGTGGTCTGTTCACACAACAGAATATTATTCAGCCATAAAAAGGAATGAATTTCTAGTTCAAAATGGACGAAAAATGTAAGACCTTATGAGAAATGAAAGAAGTCAGACACAAAAGGAGTAATACTTGTATGCATAACTTTCATGATGTCCCTAGAGCACTCAAATTCAGAGGACAAAGTGGGGCAAAGGTTAGCACGTGCTGGGAGGAGAAGAACAGGAAATTACCATTTAATAGGTACAGAGTTTCTGTCTGGGCAATAATGTCTAGAAAATGGACAGTACTGTGAACACAACCAATGCCACTGAATTTATACACTTAAGATGGTTAAAAAGAGCATATAAATGGCGGGACCAAAAATATTGACTGTTTAAATAAAAATAACTGTTATAGTAAAAGACCCGTCGCTACCGATCCCCGTCAGCCCTGCTTCGCCCCGGCACACTTATCCACTCACTCTTGCCACCGTCTGAAGCACTTCACAGTTTACATCTGTGGCAATTTCTGTCACCTACAAAAAAATACGGTGCCCTCTAGGTCTGGCATTGTGCAACTTTGGGCTTCTCACAAAGTCAAAATGGCCGTAAAAATAAATGTTTTGAATCAATTTAGGACATCTTGGCAGCCACAAGAGCACAACTAAAGGGGTGGGAGGAATGGCATAACAGTTAAAGTGCTCGCCTTGCAAGCGTGAGGCCCTGGGTTTGATTCCCCAGCACCACACAAGCTGGGTGTGGTGGCGCACGCCTGTAATCCCAGCACTTCAGAGGCTGAGGCAGGAGGATTGCCGTGAGTCCAAGACCAGCCTGGGCTATACAGTGAGTTCAGGACCAGCCTGGGCTACAGAGTGAGATGTGTCTCAAAAAACCAAAATACCAAACAAAACAAGCAACAACAACAACAAAAAAGCACAGCTAGACACACAGAAGAGGACTTCCACAGGTGTTTGAAGAGGGGCAGGAATGCCGGACCAGGTGTGTCAACTGAGAGGAACCCTGTGAGGGAGACTGATGGCCATACGTCTCACAGTGTAATAAATTAAAAAAAAAAATTCACTGTGTTTTTCAGTTACATCTTGTATTTTATCACAATTTAGAAAAGTTAATAATGGAATGCATTTGAAGCCTTAGAACTGTATATTTAAATGGATGAATTTTATGGTGTGTGAATTATAGCTTAATAAAGATGGTTTTTTAAAAAAACAGATTCAAATGCTTAAACTGGCATCTTCTGTACCCAACTGCCTGGCTTTGTTAGTCTTGGCTACCACAACCTTTATTTTTTTTAAGTTAAAGATAAAACTGCCAAGAAAACTAGAAATTCAGAACCAAATGGTAGCAATGTTACACTCACCTATGATCCAACAGACCACTTACATCCTGCCTTAGACAGAACTTTTGGTATAATAATATCTTTTAGTAAAACAAGCATTTCCTCGGACTGCAGCAGCGGAGGCTCCTTGTTCTGAGCAGTCCAGCGCAGCACAGGACAGAGCGCAAGCTCATCGTACAATAAAAGGAATATGCAGTAGAACTACCACCCCTTGAAAATCCAAAATCTACACGATAGTGTCTTGCTTATCGGCATTGCAACTGGAGGTGAAAAAGCTAAACAGCGATTTAGTGAGGCAGATACACCACAACCTTACGGTTAGCGACACATGCGGACCTGAGTCACGGGGCAGAGCATGTACTCACTGGCTCGGTGAGGGTGCTGTCCTTCTCCAGAAACTGCACAACACAATATGCCAGCTAGAAAGAGAAGGGAGGAGTGTAAGCACCTGGCTGCAACACGGACATGCTGCTGCTGCTTCTGCAATCACTGATAAACACTGTCTTTGGGCCAGCCGAGGCCAGATGTGGCTGTGTGCTGCCCCAGGGTGCCAAGAGGCTGAGTGAGGACTCCCAGGGCTGAAGCTCCACTGATAATTCTTTCTTTATTATTTTTTTGAACACTGGGTCTTTTATTTTTTAAATTTACCTATCACCTCCCTTTCCCCTTCCCACCCTCTCATCCCCCAAAATTGATAATTCTTTCCCAATTAGAGGGAGATAAATTCAAAGGCTAAGAAAAAAAATCACGAAACATTTTTTAGCCTAACACCACGAGCAAGACAACCTAGTCTGATGGAGATTTTTCTGTGGTCCTTCTAAATACCATAACGAATAAGAAATCTAACAGCTGGGGAAACACAAATTAAAATCTGGTTCAGTCTTAAATATCTGAACAATTAATTGATTCCCTTTATATGATACTTCATATGATAACATACTGGCTGGCTGTCAAAATACCACCAGTTAATTGTAACTGAAGAAAACAGTAATAATCTATTTCCCAGGAACACACTGGTGTGAATCAATTAATGACTGCGTCCTGCATCTGCCCCCTGCTGTGGCTTCCCCAAGTGGGGCCTGAGCCAGCACAGCTAAAACGGAACAAAGACACGGCTGCTGTGCAAGGTGGGCGCCTCCCCCAGCCCTCCTTGCCTCACCGAGGGCTGTGCGCAGTGTGGCTTGAGTCTTCTCTGCGTAAGTGAAACTGAAGAGCAGCCACTTATGGAGCAGCTTTTCAGGATAAATACAGAAAATTCCTACAGTTTTTTTTTAATCCATCTTTCTTTCCCTTTACCCTAGTCACAGGCCATTCCGTTGGCCATAATCAACAGGCACTTTGGATTTCAGGGTGCTAGGTTTGAGTTTCACAGTAGCAGAAAGCTGTCCCCAAAGATGCTTTCCTGACCCGCTTCCGAGCCAGGCTCTCCCTTCTCTATGATACCAGGACTGCACGGTCCTGTACTGCAGGGATCCTTCAGAATTTTTAAAAAAGGAAATCTCTCTACCCCTTTATTCTTTAAGTTATTACCATACGGTTAAGGAAGTCAACACCGTGTCACCAACAGGAGGACACGCCCTGTGTGCAGGCTGGGCTCCTGCCTCAGCCCCATTAGCTCACTCGGATGCTCGCCACTGTGGCCAGTGCCGCTGTCCCTTTACCTGGGGGTGGTAGACACTCAGAGATTTCACTTTGTGCAAAGGCAGTAACACCTTCAGTAAGAAAATCTTGTGCTCTTCTTTTAGTGGTAAGGCAAATCCATTAATTATACTGTGAAGAGAAAATTTAATCAAAGTTTCAATTATTTACAAATTTCAGATCACCTTTTCTTGGAGGTACTGGGGATTGAACCCAGAGACTCCACACTGAGCTATATTCCAAGCCACCCCCACCCCACCTTTATTTTAAAATTTCAAGTTAGGATCTTGTTAAGTTGCTAGCTTGCCCAGACTGGGCTTGAACCTGTGATCTTCCTGCCTCAGACTCTCAGAATGCTGAAATTACAGGCAGGATCATTACTGTAGTGCTGGCAACAGTGGAGGCACATGCAGATAGGGTGAGTGTAAAAAGCAGTTAGAGAGCTGTTCCTTTCTGTAAGCAAAGGATCCTACAAAGGTTTCTGTCTCAAACATCTGCTGGTTATTGGGTTTTGTAACTAGGCAAATTGAGATAAATGCTTCTGGTAGCTAGAGATAGGTTGGAACAACTTTATCATGGTCCCTCCTGATTTACAATCTGTAAGCGTGGTGGGTACCCACGCAGGGCAATATGTAACTCAGAGGGGAACCCTTGGGCAAAACTGCTGTGCTGGAAAGAGGCTAAAACCCATAGGCCCTGGCGGTGGCAGCAGCACAACAGCCCTTTGGTAAGTGCTATGTAGCTGTAGGGACACTGCGCACACTCATGTCATCCCTGCCACAGACGAGGGGGGATAGGATCACGCTTCCCACTTGACACAATGAATTGCCAGAGGTAGTGCGGTGGGAAGGGACACCTTTAGCACTTGAGACACGCAGCCCAGCGCGTCAAACCATTCTGGTGAGGATGGTGCCTTTCCAAATCATATCTAACGCACTAAGGACAAGTTTTTGCAGAACTCCCAGGCAGGACCAGACCCACCCAACAACACTGTCCACGAGAAAACAGCCTGTGTCCCAGTGGTGCCAGAACACCTTGATTCAGTGCAGGAGCCCGAGTCTCTTCACCACAGGGATCCTCAGAACCTTGAGAGGCCCGAAAGGCATGGGAGAAAAGTCTCTCCACACTTATTACCTGGGGACCCTGAGGAACTGTTTGGTAAACTGAGTTTTACATTAAAGGCCTTATATAAAATCTATAGGATATCTACTTTAAAAAATAATAGCAAGCAAGAACTTTCCTCAGATTAGGATGATAAAATTTTTGAAATATTAAATAAAAGTATAGATTTGAAAAAAATCTATAAAATCACAGCACTTCGAAATATCAGCATTAATTCAATATCCCAAATGTATGATCTGTTCTTCTAATAATCTTCTAATATGAACTTTCTTATGTAACTATTTTTATCATTGCTCTTGAGGAAATAACTGAAATTCCATAGTTTCCATAGTAATGGTACCAAGGAGTATAAAGCAGGATCCACCTACACTGCAACTCGGCCTGAGAGGAGGTATCCCCTGGAGTGCTAGAGTTCACGGCCGTGGTGCTTCCTCAGTGCCAGGGAAGTGTGGTGGCAGGAGCTCACCAACCTCCTTCCCAGGTAACCGTCTACTGAATGGCTGAAATCACCTTCCTTTGAGGAGAGAAAGGGTTAAAGTGAGCTGGATCATCCTGGCATAAACTCCAGCTAGAGTCAGTGGCCACCAGCAACCCAGAGACTCACCTTCCCAATATTTCCAGTAATTCTGCTATGCCATTGTGATGCTCTGTTTCATAAATAAACCTAGAAAAAAGACATGATTTGTCAACTAGAATCCAATCTCAATATAACATCTGGAAGGACTAAACTCCTGTGAAGACGATAAAGCTTACAGGGGCTAAACCAGGGAGCCCAGTGGCAGGCCGCGTAAACGCCTGCACGAGCCGACATGGGCTGGCCACAGCTTTGGGGCAGGGCACCCGCCTGGCATGCGCGAGGTCCTGGAGTACTTCGACAACCCACCCTTCATGGGGGTGGCTGCTTCAGGAGTAAAATGAAGCTCTTCCAAGTCTGCGGATCCAAAGGCCTCAGGGCAAGTAACTTGTCTTGCTCCAATTTCTTCCTAGTACGTATTTATCTCTTTTTTTGAGACGTAGCAGACTGGCCCTGAACACTATACTCTATGACGCTCGGGCTAGCCCCAAACTAGAAGGCCCCTGCTTCAGCATCTCAAATGCAGCTATTACAGCTGTGTAGCACTATGCCTGGCTCCGATAGTTTCAAGTTATCTAGAGAAGTTTAAAGAACTTCATAGCCAACACTCCTTCGCCTCAGGCCCCGAGCCCCTTGCTTCCTGGAGCAGGCCCTGCCCTCTGCGCCTCTCCGGTGCTGGTGGCTCTTATACCACGTACACCATTCTGCAGTCACACAGACTTGTTACTGGGCCCTTGGTGATAGAAACAAGCCTGGCATCTATTCAATGATGAAAAAATGTCTCCTGAGTAAACTGGAGACAACAGGGAACAGAGACATGCCAGGAAACAGAAGAGACCTCTCCCAAGGCACTACAGAGACGAAACGTGCTCCGGCCCTGACCCAGGCACCCCTGCTACAAGTCTAACCCCGTACACAGAGAGGATCTGTGTAGAGACGCTGGAACAGGCTCCTGCCTAGCAGATTTAGAGACAGCTCTAAGCCAGAAGTAGGTCCGTGAAGATTAAAACATTTCCCTTTGAAATTTCATTAAGTTTCTGCTTTAAAGAAACGGTCTAGGGAACTTCAGGAAGACAAGCACCCGCCGACAGGAAGCTTGTCCGGGACTGGTCTGGACAGCTGTGTACCTCCAAATGGCCAGGACTCATGAAGGGACTGTGATGTGAACCGACAGATTCACAGAGATGTGGTGGGCTTGGGGGAACGTAAGAACAATGTGAAACGGGGCGAGGGTCGGGAGGCAGGCAAGGCAGGAGGCCCGCGCAGGCTCCGAGGACACTTGCAAAGGAAGACCCAGCCGCACAGCAGCGGGACCGCGGAGCAGCGAGACGCACACAGAAGTGCTCGGCTGTGGCTCCGAAGGGTGTCAGGCAGAGTCCAAGAGAGAGCGGCAAGTGGGCGTGGAGGTGGGATGTGTGACGAAACCCCGGGGCGGTCTTGCCGCATCTAGTCAGTCTTCACATGCGCCTGGGTGGAAAGCAATTTAATTCATACGACTCAATCCGAGGGCTCCTTTCTGTTTCACTTGGTGTGGGATATTAACATGGCTTCAACGCACTGTCTCAGTTTTGTAGACGGTGCAGCCGCGCAGCCTTGGGTCAGACTCTGCCATGCTCAGAACCTCGTGGTCAGCAGGGACCCTGGGCCACTGTCCCAGCTACCTACGACTGGCTGTCGGCTACAAACCACTGGGCTTTCCTAAATCAACATTACTATATTTCTTTGATTCACTTCTAGTTCTTCTAGTCAGATTTCAAGTAGGTGTAAGAAAGAGACATGAGAACAGCTTTTACTTTTCCAGAGGAAAGAAAACAGGAGAAAAGCCACAGGGCTCTAGAGCCCGACAGAGGGCCTCTCTCTGGCACGAGAGGGATCGGACCTCCTGACATCGACACTGGAATCTGCTTGCCAGCAAAGGCTCTGGGACAGATTTCAGTAGCTTCTTCCTTCCTGCACGATGTGCTCTGTACCTCACATGAAGAAGTGAGCCTGCTCTCCAAGTCTGCTGTCCCTGTGACTTTAATCTTAACAACACAAGGGTAAAGTATCCTATGGGGCCAAATCCTGAGGAGGACTGGTAGCGCTGGTGGCTCCCCCAGGAGGCAGCTGTGTGCCAAAGGCCCAGATGTGGAGGCTGCCCAAGCACGTCACCCAGAGGCCATGTGCACAGGGATGTGGAGCCGCCCTGGCTGTGCCAGCCACTCCTCTACAGCCAGCAGACATGAGCAAGAAGTCCCCTCGGACATTCCAGCCCCAGCCGGCACCACATGGAACAGAGGACTCCCACGGCGCCCAGTGCAGATGACCGAACTGCGAGACTAATGGACTGCGCCTGAAGCCCTGTGCAGTGAAGGACTGGCCGTTCCACCTGTGCCCGCCTTCTGCTTCTTCCCGCCTGCCAGCCCAGGCACGGCTTACTGGTCCTTAACAAACTTACTAGAAGGAGCACAGAGAAACTTTAAGTCGAACCAAACATGTTCGACAGTTGTGTAGGTTGGAAATCCCTTACCCGGAGTGCTCAGCACCAGTAGCATTTGACGTCAGAGTTTTTCAGATCTTAGAAAACTTTAATATACAAATACGATCTCAGAGATGGGACACAAGCCCAAGCTGAAATTCACTTACATTTCATCTATACCTTTCACACAGAGCCTGAGGGTAATTTTATACAATATTTTTAGTGTGCCTGTGGTTTTTAAATTAAAAAATATTTTTGAGTTGGGGTCTTGCCATGTTGGTGAGGTTGACCTCAAACTCCTGGTTTAAGTGACCCTCCTGTTTCAGCTTTTAAGCGGCTGAGACCACGGATACGTTACTCCATTTGGCTGTGCCTTTTTTGGGTGACCTGTCCCACGAGCTGTGGGATCTTCCATCTGCGGCATCATGTTAGTATTCAAAACATCACAAGTTTTGGAGTATTCTGGACTTCAGACTGGGTTTCTGGCTGCGGGGATGCTCAACCTGTATTACTCCGAATTTGGACGAACTGAATACATCTCTAAAGAAATTCCTGATTCCTCTCTCACGCGAAATGATGCTGAAGGCCCAAACCACTTAGAATCTAAACAACACACCTGCTTGGGACTGTCCATATTAAGAAAATTCTAGAAAAAAACTCATGAGTACTCACTCAAGCACTGACCCTTTGGTGGGACTGAACTAAACTGTGTAGTTCTTTAAGGCCGAGTGCTCAACAGATTTGTGGTACTGCTACCTGAACAAAGCCCACTTGTGTTGAGGAAATAAAGGCACTATCGGCAGAGCTTTGATTTCAGGACTAAAACCGTAACTGAAATTGTACCTGATCTACGTTATTTTAATCATGTATGTTATGTTTTGATAGATACATCAGCCAAGTAATGATCTTATTAAAAAGGAAGTCAGAATCAAGAAATATAAATAGGAACCTAACATTTAGAAGAATGATGTTATTCTCTGACTACAGGTGCATGTTGGTGCTGGGGTTAGTCAACCCTGGGTTCCATTACATAAGTGGGATGTGGGGGGCTCAGAAGGGAAGCCACACACACAATGGAGCCCCAAGGCCAATGTGTGCGACCAAGGGCGGGACAGCAGAATTAGACCCCAACAACTCCAAACCCCGGGCTGAACCTGGAGCTGGGAGGAAGGCAGGGTCAGAGGCTGGCCTCAGGGAGCAGCGCTGCTCTCTGGGCAGGTGGCCTCATGTTTGCCATAGTCTGTCTTGGTTCCTTGTCCAGTCATACCACCCAGGCCTATGAACTGGGGTGGCTGGCAGTGAGGGCCCCATTTCAAGGCAATGACCTGCCCCCGGCTCTGCAGCCAGATTGCATGAAACTTGCTCACTTTCTCACTTTACACAGGGACACTCACACTGTCCCTGTCACCACTAGAATCTGTCGCTTCCTTAGACCACCTGGAGTTAGGTGTCTTAGACAGGCAAGCTGACTCGAAAAGCCAAATACTGCAGAATAACTGCTCGCATAGCTCAAATATTACAGGGACAAATAAGCCAAACATATCATCTCCCCCATGGGCATTTACTCTGTGCCACTGTGGGCTGTGCATAAAGCTGGCACTGGGCATGTGAGACAAGTAGCCCTTGTAGGGACAGGTGCCACGCCACGCTAGTTGGGTTCCTGGTGAAGGGAAGATCCAGGAATCTGGAGCTGAGAGACTGGCAGAGGATGGGAAAGCACCGCCGAGGCGGATGTCCTGGGGGGGACAGAGCCTGGACATGAGCAGAGGTAGAAAAGAAGGCTGTGTGTGCCATCCAGGGAGCAGCAGCACGCATGGGGCTTGGGTAGCAGGTGAAGGCACGTCCCATCAGCAGACTGAGTGGCAATGTCAGAGCTGGAGATACGAAGGGCACGAGGGAGAGAAAGGTCATGGTCACGGTGAATGCTGCACCTGGAACGTGTTGGGAGTGTTCTTTCAAGGCTGGGGTGCTGATGGGACAGTGTCTGTGATCACTCTCCTTGGTGGCCTGGGATGGACACAATGCTGGAAATCTGTCCTGTGCTGCCTGTGACCTCTGGCAGGGATCCCCCTACTGGGGATGAGCTGGAGTCCCCAAGCCACTCACCTCTGTTCACAGATCTTCCCAGGCTATAGCTCATTATTTTTCCTCACCCCGACCTTTCCTCAATGGGGCTCATGAGGAAGAGGGAGGGCACACACATGTGGGAGGGGCAAGAACCACTTCAAACACATTCCAGGGCAGCCGGATGCTTTAGGAGAAACCCAGAGGAAGGCAGGGTGTGTGGGGAGGTCTGGGAAGCCAGGGCACAGGGTAAAGGTCAGTATGATGTCTCATACACGACCAAAAGGCGCCAAGTCTCCCTCCTTGTCCTAGACTCATGCGAAAGAGACAATGAGGACCTTGCATGTGAGAACGGACATCACCATGCACAGAGATGGATGTCACCAGGAAGGGACTTACCTATAAAATATATTATTTATCTGTTTCCTGATGTAAGCTCGCAGGCCAAGGAACTTGCCATAGATTCTGTGAAGCGTGGTTTTAAGAAAATCTCGCTCCCGAGGGTCTTCACTGTCAAAAAGCTCTAAAAGCTTCAAGAAGAAAAAGACATTCAGTGACCCGGGTGCTGCTCTGTGGGTCAGAGGCTATGGCTTCAGCTTGGTTGTACCTTACCTGCAACACAAACTTCTGATCGATGTACTTCTTTGCTATATTAGGCTGGAAATCTGGAGACTCCAAAAATCTTAAGAAAAATTCATAAACAAGCTGGAAGACAAAAACACAAGTCCAATAACACGGTATTTTATCATGTGAAGATTAACACATGCCATGAGTTGAATCTTTATCTGCCTGACAATACTAAACTTAAGCCACATCTCCACTGAATTAATGCTGAATGATGTGGCCTGATTTAATGATAGCTAGTGACTGCAATGATTTAGTAAGGTCTACAGACTCTCCCTCAAATGGCATTTAGGCAAATGTTTTCCATGGCCCGTGGCACCAGTCCTTAACCTGCTGCTCAGAGAGCTCGGCTGCTTCAACAGGTGATGACGACCAAACTCCAGGGTGGAACAGCCTGTCACCTATGAGTGTCCTGCAGTGCTGAGGCACTGAGCCAGCCCCTCTGTGGACATCCTGGACCAGACACTATGGCTCGTGGACCAGGAGCCGTGTGTAGAAACCAGAGGCTGGAGGAGGAGTACCTGGTCCCTGAGACCACACTCCCTCCTCTGGCTCTCCCACTACCTTGCTTCTTCCCTGTTTCCTCACTTCTTTCTTTCTCTTCTTGGGGTGACCTGGCCCTCCTGCCTGGCGTGTCTGGGATGGCTCTGCTCAAGCAGCCTTGGCACTTTCTAAGCAGTCAGTCCTGTGTCTCATAGATGCATCAGAAGAAGGTGGTAGCCAGCAAAGGAGTCCAGGGTGGATCAGCAATGACAAAGGTTAAATATCTGGGTACTGAAAACTGGGAACGTGTCTGTGAAAGTTCTCTAGTGGTTATGTGATCCAGTGGTTGACCACAGTGGGCACTGCTGCTGAAAATATACTAACCATCCCACATCTGCAGGTGTATATGAAGTGTGTACGTGCATGTGTGCACATGCACACGAGCACACATACACACTTTGCACAAACCTATCTTTCTCTTTCTCTCTCTCTCTCTCTTTCATCTGCTCAAACTTCCCTTCTTGTATCTCCTGGTTTTCAGGGTCTGTGCCACGAAGGTCCCAGCCTCTGCAGCAGGCCCTGGGACACACCTCTGCCGTGCACCGTGCTCTGTACCCTTCCCACTGGATCTGGCCCCAGGCCCGGTACCTGCAAATGAGGCCAGGCTGCTTCTAGTGTTGGTTCATCTTCTTCTGGGTCAAATTCTGCTCCCGTAGGGTTGGAGGAAGGTGGCAATGTTCGAAACATGTTAACTGCAAACTGAAATCCATAATTACATTATAACAGCACATTTAGAAACGGTACCAACAATGAGAAAAACTAAGTAACGCTAATGATAGCTGCTTTCTGAGGTAAAGTGGCTTGCTCCTATTCTCAAAATTCAGAAGCAGCACAAGTCCCCAAAAGGAGCGGAAGCCAAAACTGCAGCAGGAAACAGGCTGCCTAGGGCAGGTGACCACTGAACTCATTTTGACCCAACACTCAAAGCCAGCTGGAACCACCAAATGTCAGCAGGGTGCAGCAGCTCCTCCCAGGGCTTGTACAGAGGCTGCAGAAGTGGCCCTGTCATCATCAGCCACGTCCCCAAACTCTGTGTATTCCCAGGCTGTGAAAGGGGGACAGAAAAGTCAGAACTGAGTCTTCAGCCCTCAGGATCTCGGGCTCCCTGCCTTCTCCCTCAAAACCAAGTGTCAGAGGCATCTCAACAGCCCAAGAATGTCGCCTCCAAGGGAGGAAAGTGTTTTGCCCTTTGGTGGGTGAGAGCTACAGGCCCAGGCTGGTGCCAACACAGAGGACAAGGGTCTGTGGGGCCATCCAGGAAACTGCCACGATTGGGAGGCGGCTCACCCAGAGAGGGGGCCGGGGTTCTGAGGAATGGCGGTGGCTGCCCTGGTGGAGGAGGAGCACTAGTGCGGATGAACACTGTCTCAAAGCCACAAGCCTATCACACAGACAGAGACCAGAGGCAGCGATGAGGGAAAACAGCCAACTGCCCTCCACATCAGCCTGCAGGCCAGTGAGGGGCTTGGAGCCAGCCTACCTTCCATGCTTCACTTTAAGCCTTAGGGGTGCTGACGAGAGGGGTGCCGAGGAGTTAAAGAACCTGAGATGAAAGCTCTAGGCCACAGATGACTGATAACCAGAGATACTGAGTAACCCGTTAAGCAATTTGCCTGACAGAAAGTCATGATGTAACAGACCCTGGTTAAAAGCAATAGTTTACCTAGCAGCCAGATTCCAGACTGAGGCCTTGCCTGAGGCCCGATTTCCACATCTGTAGTGCACCCTTTCTCTGCACCAGGCTCTTATGCGGGTCATAAAGCATGTATGCAAAACCTCTTGCTCCTTGGGAACACTACACACAGGCACTCACCATTCCTCGGAGGTCTTGAACGTCTGTGCCTGTTTCTCTGACCTCGTGGCGGTGACGGTGTGTGTTCAGTGGCACGTGTGTGCTTATATATGTGACTCAGACAGTCCCACCTGTGCCAGGCCAACATCTGACTCTAATTCCAGGAAACATCTACTTCTACAGTGGCCAGGACTTACGCATCTTAAGCTCCAAATTGCCAAGTTTATTGAATCAGGTGCAAACCAAAACAGCTGAGAAGAAACTTTATAGAAAATTCTCACAAATCAACAACCTTGTGTAAAGTAATATAGGTCCTATACCTGTATTATTCATTACCAAAGGGTAAAGCAATCAAATATTTATGTTGTGATGGACATTAACCGCAGCACAGTAAAACATACGAAGTTTTTAGGACACAAAGAGTGACATTTCATACAAGAACAATGACAATCCAGTTCCTGAGACAACAGAAAGGACAAGCTCAATTACTCCCAGCTTTTGCTTTAAGACTACAGGGCTGGCCTACTGCTACCACCCTCTCAGTTCTATGCATGTGAATGGGATTTATAACAGGTGAAAACACCTGTTGTTTTCCCACCACCACTCTCCCTCCTGCAGGTACCATCCTGTAGGTTCTGAGAGTTCTATTGCTAAGACAAAGTCTCACTCTATAGTCAGGCTGGTCTTGAATTCATTACATAGTCTAGGCTGGCCTTAAACTCACAGCAATCTCCCCGCCTCAGCCTCCTGAGTGCTGGGATTATAGGTATGCCCCACCATGCCCAATTTATATGGTGCTGGGGAATTGAACTCAGGGCCTTATGCTTGCTAGGCAAGCACTCTAACTGCAAAACTATTCCTCTAGTGCCCCCACATTATTTTTTTTTAAATACAAAACTATCATTTGCTTGTAAATTATATTCCTGGAAAACTAAGACATAGACATAGGCTGACCATCACGGCTGGACCGGGTACAAAACCCGAAGTATGAAGCTGACAGTAGCAACCTCTCTACCAACACTGAGCAGCTACAAACTGTACCAGGATGAACCCAGACAGGCAGCAAACTAGAAAGTGCCGGGGAGTGACGCCTGAGTCCTTAGACCTTAATGGAAAGGACACCAAGATTATCTGAAGCCTAAAGGAATCCACCACTGACAAACAGAATCTCACAGAGCAATTCACAAACTGATTGCGTACATAACCGTTTAACCGAACTGGTGATGAACTCAGGAAGCTTAATTAACCTGCCCTTTCCTTGCTGGGGTAGGGGGTTTAATCTGCTTTCATGACGCTAGAATTCGAGTGTCAGCCTGGGGGAATGGAAGCCTATGCTTCACATACTACTGAATCCCAGCGCCTGGCATATAGTAGGTCCTCAAAATCTTGCCGAAAGGAACGAATCCTCTGGGAAAAGCACACATCAGTCACCTTATCAACTGCCAACACCCAGTAACTACCTGAGGGCTGTGAAAAATGTTGGGTTAAACCTTACGTGCCCAGTTGTAATGCAGTTACAGTCCTAATCGGGTCCCTCGCTGCAAGCTCTTCTACGACACCGTGCATTTTCACTGAAGCATCTGATCTCAAACCTACGCGGACGGTGGGTAATGCTCGGGTGAGGCTCTTCCTCCTGCCACCCAGGACCAGCACACGGCAATAACACGAGTGATGGAGATTTGGTGCAGCCACACTGCCACCTTCTCCATAACCAGAACTGCTTTCAAAGAATTTTCTCTCAAAACAGATGCCAGAATATGACATTTAAACAAAAAACTTTCACTTAAAACTCAATTTTGAGTAGCTTGCTATTTTTGTAATCTATTCAAGCACAGGTCAAGTATCCCCTATCTGAAATGCTTGGGACCAGAAATGTTTGGGAATTTTTCAGGTTCGGAATTATTTACACATATACGATTCAATATCCTAGGACTAAATCCTAAGTTTAAATAGGAAATTCACTTATATTTCAAATGTTATACCCCTGGCTCTTTATATATTTTATATTGTCAGAAAAGGATTTGTTAAGCTGCCGAGTTGCCCAGGATATCTTCCTGCCTCAGCCTCCTGAATACTGGCATTTAGCAGTGCACCACCACACTCTGCTCAGTCAAAAGTAATTTTATACAGTATTTCTAGGGTGCCTGTGTTTTGCTTGTGACCAGCCACATGATGTCAAGTATGGAATTTCTCTCTGTGGCAGCATATTGATGCTCAAAAAGTTAAATTTTGGCACATTGTTTTTCTGATCAAGAATCTAAATAGCAGCTGAACATACAGAAATAAAAACGTATATATCTTTGTAGGATTTTTTTTTTGAGTCAGGGTCTCACCTTGTAATTCAGGCTGGTCTTGAACTCACTTTGCAGTCCAGATTTGGCTCTGAACTCATGGTAGTCCTTCGTGCCTTAGCCTCCCAACTGCTAGGATTATGCATGTACGCTACCACACCTGGCTCATATGGTGCTGGGAGAACTGAACTCAGAACCTGTGCTTGCTAAGCAAGCACTCTAGAGGCTGAACTTGGCCTCCAGGAGCCCTTTGTAGGATATTTAATAATGAAATTTAGTTACAACTTTTCAAACAAGGAATATTTTAATTTTGTGACTATTTTACAACTAAATGTATAATATCATTTTTACATAAGTATAAAAATGATAAGTCATAATTATGTGTATGAATTTATTTTTAAACCTTGAGAATAGAGAATGAGTAACTGTATTTAGTTTGGGTTCCTCAAAAGGCAGAATTTACAGATTTTATAATAAAAAGGTCTATTAGGAAGGCTTACAAATCCGAGGATAGAGACAGCCCAAGATGGCTGCTCTCAGCTGTGAGGTAGATCTCCCGTGGGAAACTGCAGGACAGCTGGTGAGGTGAGAGTCTGCTGTAGATCTCGTTTGATTGTTTGAAGAACAATGGTGAAGACCAGAGCCTGAAGATCGGAGACTGAAGATCAGTGATGGGCAGACAGGCGCAAGTCGAGACTGGAACAAACCTGTGCTGACGATCTGCGGCGTGCAGCAAGTCCGAGGCTGTAGAAAACTGCGAAGGCGAGAGCTTCCCCAGAGGAAGAAGCTGTGGCGAGCTTTCCTCTTCCTTCCTTTTATGCCCTTGGAGTGCCAGTTGGCCCGCCCACATCCGGGTGGGTGCTCTTCTCTCACTGGCCAGACCACAAATCACTCACACTCTAATCGGGGGGTTCTTGATTCCCAATCTAGGCGTGGTTCCCAAACCCTAATCCAGGTGTGGTTCCTGATTCCCTCAAGTTGACATAATCCCTTCAATGGTGACAGTAATAATTTGCAATTCATGCCGTTTAAAAACAACAGCAGATTTTAAGAGTTTATCTTATTTAGTGTAGGCCAAAGTCTAGATTTTTAAATTAAAAAAAAATTCTTTTTCTTTATACAAGTTCTTGGTAGGTTACCCACGCTGACCTTAAAAACTCATGACTGTTTTTGCTTTGACCTCCCGGGAGCTGGGCTTACAGGTGCATGCTACCACACGTGGCCAAAGGCTGATTTTTTAATAGGTTCTCAATGCTATCGTCCTAACATTTTACTGTGGCAACAGAATTCAATGTGAAAGCATTTAAAGAATTGTATAGTGATGCTTTTCACCTAGATTTCACTATCAGTGCTCTAACACACTTGTTTTAATCACATTGTTAGAACTACCAGAACACACTCTGCCTCCCACACAATAGAGACAGAAAGTTACAGAGCTGAAGCACTTCCCATTCCCGCAGACAGAGCCAATCATCCTCATACTGTGCTCCCTATCCCAACTGATACATGAATTGGCAAACAGTTTTTGATCAATACGCTTTAATAACCATTGCTTGACCATTGATGTGGAGACAGCTGAATGTTTACTATTTATTTTAAATGACGCAGATTTATGCTTCCAGATAAATGCAATTAATAGCACGAAGTTTACCCTACTGCCCAAAATGACCAAAAAAAAAAAAGGATAAAATATATGAAATTATGGTTTTCCAGGCACTGCATTTCAAGTGATAGAGACTAGTGGTCTCAGAGATGGGAACAAATTAGGAGAGCCACTGTCTGTCTTGCCTCCTGTCTTGATAAAATCTGTACACTGCAGTGTGTGGGAAAAGAACCCAGGTGGAGTCCAGCAGCGAAGGTGGTTAGAAAAAGTAAGGCGGGAGCTGGGCATGCTCAACGGTTGCAACACTTGCCTAGCAAGCCTAAGGCCCTGGGTTCAGTGACCCAGCACCACACAGATCAGGAGAGGTGACGCACTCTTATAATTCCACTACTCGGGAGGCTGAGAACTGCCACGCACTTGAGGCCAGTCTGGGCTCCATAGTGAGTTCAGAACCAGCCTGTCCTACAGAGTGAGACCCTGTCTCAAAAAAGAGAGAGAGAGCAAGAGAGAGAGGAGGAAGAAGAAGAAAGAGAAAGAGAGGGGGAAAAACCCACAAGACAGAGTCCCAAGGAGGAGGCAGCAGCACCAGGACAGACCTCTGGAGATCTGCAAAGTCCCTGCGTCAGCCGGCAGGGCACCAGTGGCAAATCTATGTGAGAAATCTAGCAGAGTTCGGGGAAGGGGATTAAAGAACACCCAGAAAAACGGGCTCTCCGTGCGGTCACACCTCTGGACTCAACCAAGGCTCAAAAATATTTGGGAAAAAACAAAAACCTCAGGTGTACCGAGCTTATAGGCTTCTGTCCTTGCCTTATTCCCTAGACAACACAATACACTAACTGCTCACGTGGCATTTACACGGCAGTGGGCATAAATAATCCAGAGATGATGTAAAGCACACGGGAAGACGTGCACGGGCAAGTAGCAGCAGTGAAGTTGTGGAAGAGACCAAGACAGCTGTCGACAGGCCGACGGGTGGAAACAGAACGGCACATGTACCCAATGGGGCCTGCCCTTCCCTAAGGCAGACTTGAGTCGTTCGCAGGTGAACGGACATGACTGGAGACCATCATGCTTTGTGAAGTGAGGCAGACTCAAAAGGTCAAATATCACATGGCTTCTCTAATATGAGAAACCCAGAACACAAATAAGCAGCATAGTCCAGTGTGCAAGATATTGGGAATCAGGGAGTATGTGGAAGGGGGCAGGAGGGCCACACAGAAGGATAGGGAGCAATTACAATGCTGACTTGATATATCAAGCCTGTGTATTGCATGTATTCATACATATTTGCAAGCACTCTATCATTTAATACAAGGGACTTGCGTATCCTGATTTGCGTAACTAGGACAGGTTCTGGAGCCAGTATGTCAGGACACTGAGAGACGACTATACTGGCCTACAACTGGAAACAGTGCCTGTTCTCAGCAACCCCGCTGGAAAACCTCATCATTCCTGGGGCACTGGATTCATAATCAGTAGGGTCTTGTCGCAGGGGTGGTGACTAATTAGCTCTGAAATTAATGGCTCTGGTTCTGGTTTTGATTCTGGTTCATTTTAAAAGCATGAACCAAGGAGATCCAACTGTTTCCAGATAACTTAATTGCATTTCCAAACAAATCGCAAGGACATTAACAGAAATACATAAGTATGCAGCACTCAATAATGCAAAATTCACAATGTCAGGCATCCAATTAAAAGTTACCAGACATGCAAGGACGCAGGAAAATAGGATTTATGATGAAAGGCAAAACTAATCAACTGAATTAAGCTGCAACTGACAAAGACAGGCGCATCAACAGACACGGACATTAAAACATATTCTATGTGTCCAAAAAGTTACTTAGGTGTAGACATGGAAGATACAAAAAAGAGACACAAACTACTATGGATGTCAACTATGACATGTGACATGAAAACATTTCCTGGAAGAAATTAACAACAGATGAGGCACTATAGAAAAGGTTCGTTAATCTGAAGACATCAAAGAAAACTATTCTATGAAATATGAGGAAAAAAGGATGAAAAGAAATAGGGCACCAGGGGCTGGCAGGAGGATGGAGAGACAGGGCTCAGCGGCAAAGTGAAGGGCTTGGGCTCTGCGCTCAAGTCTCAGCACCATAAAATGGAAAACAAGCACCAGTGAACTATGGGACAACAGCAAAAGGTCCAACACATGTTATCTGAAGGGGAAGGAACAGAGAAATTATCTGAAAAGTTCATGGCCAGGTCTCAAAACCTGATGAAAACTACAAACTCTAAATACAGGAAAAAAATAAGGAAACTATGCCAGGGTACATCATAATCAAGTGACTTCAAAAGTATAGGAAACAAGAAATATCTTGAAAACACCCAGAAAGGGGAGAATACCTTCTGTCGAGAGGAGCAAGGACCCTCGCTGGGCAAACATAATGGATCTTTTCCATTGGTTCAGTCTCCTTAAAGGTTAACTGCTTAAACTGAAAATAATGTTATGTGTTGTTCAGAACATGAGGGCAATCCTATGACCACCACAGCAGAAAGACCAGGGCAGAGGAAATGGAATACAGCTGTGACTTTCCCACACTCTCTATGCAGTGGTACCTTACTGCCTGAAGGCCATGTGACAAAGATGCATCCTAGGAAAACCGAACAAAACCAGCCATGGAGTTCTAGTTACAAAGCCAACAAGACAGAGAACGGATGTGGCAGTGCAGAACTGATTCAAAAGAAGGCAGAAAAAGAGAAAAGAAAAGTAAGAGAACAAGTAGGAAAAAAATAGCATTGTGGTAGATTTTTTTTAAATGTGTTGTTGTGGGTTGAGTCCAGTGCCTTACATATGCTAAGCGCATGCCTTACCGTAAAACTACACTGGAGTCCAGGTGATGTATTTTAACCCAAGTAATCAATAAAGTAAGTGGTTTGAACACCCTAGCCGGAAGGCGGAGGTTGCTGATTGAATAAAAAAAAAAAGAGTCAACTATGTGTCATCTACAAAAAGCCTGCTTGAAGTATATAGAGACTTGTCAGAAGTAAAAGGAAGGAAAAAACCCCACACTGTGACCAGTAGTGTCACAAGAGGGCGGTGGGAGTTACGGCAGAACCAGACAGAGTAGATTTGGTGCAGGACAGACAGTGATCTTATAATGACAAGGGAATCAGCTCACTAACAGGACACATCCTAAATATTTAGGTACCAATCATATGAAGCCAAACTTTGTATGGCTGCAAGAAAAAAGGAAAACAGACAATTACAAAAAGAAAACAACCCTATCCACAATGGTAACAAAATAGGAAATGCTAATTTCTAAGTGGAGGGGCCATGTAAAGCATCTGTACGCCAAGGACTACAAAACAAAGATGGAAAGGGAACACGACTGCCTTCTTAGGTCAAAAGGCTCTTACTGTTTAAATACCAACTCTCTCCAAATCTACGTGTTCAATTTAATTCCAATCCAATCATTAGGATTAACACAATCTGATCCCAAAGTTTACCATAAAATGACAATAACAGACAGTGTGGCATTGGCTAAAAGACAGATCCACATACAAATGAACAGAGTATTGCACAGTCCATAAAGTGACTAATAAGTCATCGGTTTTTGACCAAAATTTAAAGGCCATTCACTGGAGATCAGTCACTTCTTCAACAAATGGTTTACAACAAACAGAACACCAGTTCATCCGTACCTGAAAAGACAAACCTGAGTCAGGATGAATCACAGACTTACGTGGAAAACTATGTAAGGCAATACAGGGGAAAACCTTTCCGAGCTCAGGTTAGGGAAGGCTCCTAGGCAGAATACTGTGGCCACTGGAGCGATTATGTCCATCTGAGGCAATTAGGAACCAGCCTGGATTAGGCAGTTAGGAACCAGTCTGGATTAGAGTGTGAGTGATCTGTGGGTCAGCGAACGAGGGAAGAGCACCTACCCCGATGGGGGAGGCCCAGCTGGGAACTCGAGCTGTGCAGAAGGAAGGAAGAAGAAAGACTGATGTAGCTTTTTCCTCTGGGGAGAGACTGCATTTGATGGGACTTGGCGTCCTGTCTGTGATGTCGGAGGAGCTGCTGCCACCTCCGCCTCTGCCAGGTGCTACTACTGCTGCCGGTCGCCCCTGAGTGGACTGTGACCTCCCAAAACTGTGAGCTACAATAAATTTGTGAATGTTGGGAATCGAGTCACAGCTATGAAAAAGTAACTAAGACAGGTACCAAAAGCATCACTGGTCAAATCAAACAATAAATTCACTTATACACCGAACTTCATCTAACTTAAAAATTTCTGCTATTGGAAGGCCCTGATTTACAGCGTGTAGCAGATCGGCATCCACAGACAATTGGGAAGGCGAGAGCTTTCCCAGAGGAAGAAGCTGTGACAATCTTCCCTCTCCCTTCCTTTTATACAGATCCAAGTTCCAGCTGGCCCTCCCACATCCGGGTGGGTGCTCTTCCCTCATTGGCTGGCCCACCAATCACTCACACTCTAATCCAGGCTGGTTCTCAATTCCCAATCTTGGCGTGGTTCTCGATTGCCTCATATTGACATAATCTCTCCAGCGGTCACACAGAATTAAAATAACACGAGGAGAGAGCATCAATGACAAGCTAAAAGCCGATCTTTGAAATCCAGAGAATGGGTGTGGTGGCATTTGCCTGTAATTCCAGAACTCTGGAGGCTGAGGTAGGAAGATTACTGTGAGTTTGATGCCAGCTTGGGCTACACAGTGAGTTCAGGACCATCAGGACCTGCCTGGACTACAGAGTGAGTCTCTGTCTCAAACAAAACAAAACAAAACAAAACAAGCCAAAAATTTTTGCTCTGTGGAAGATACTGTTAAGTAGCAGGACAAGGCAAGAATGTGAGAAAATATTTACAAACCACACATCCTGCGAAGGATCTGTATCCAAACCCTGTAAAAAATCCTCAAAACTCAGTAATAAGAAAACCAATTGCCAATTAAAAAAATGGGCAAATGATTTGAAGAGACACTTTTCCAAGAAAGATACACAGAAGACAACCAAGCACTGAGACAACAGCTCAGCTTCGACAGCCGCTAGGAAACGCAAAGTACAGCCACAATGTGGTACGGGACCTGCTGACATCAAATGCTGACCAGGCCATGGAGGAAGCAGGATACTCAAGTCATAGGTGCAAGTGCAAACACTGTGCAGCCACCTGGGCAGCTTCTGAACCAGTTAAACATATGCTCACACTAGGAAGCCCATTCCTACAAATTTAGCCAGGTTAAATGAAAATCTATATCCAAAACTTGCACATGAATATTTACAGCCGCTTTATGGCCAAGAACTGGAAACAATTCAAATATCCCTCAACTGGGGAGCAGACTAGCAAATGGGTCCTTGTATGTAAGAACAAGGAGCAATCTATGTACAACTGCATGGACGAATATCAAACGAGCGAACTGAAAAAGCCCAGATACACATCTCACATGTATCCACGGGTATGACATTCTAGAACAGACACAGTGATAGGTACAGGCAACAGCTTGGAGGCTGCCAGAGATGAGGTGCAGGGCAGGCTCTGTCTACAGGGGAGTAGTGTAATATATCTTGATTTTGGTGGAGGCTACAGGACTATATGTGTTTATTATGAAATGGTCGATGAAAAGAATACATTTTACTATATACAAATTAAAAATTAGTTTTTTAAAAAGTTATAAAAAGATATTTAAAAGGCCAGAAGTTCCCCAAACTTCCTGGTTTACAGTGCCCCCAATGTCTAAGTAATCTCTTCACCCCTCCAACACCAAAAGAACTACTTTACAACAATGGAGCTACTGAAACCCAATTTTCTGAGATATACTTGACATACCAATAAAGAATTGTTCATATTTAACATGTATAACTGGATACTTTTTTTTTTTGAGATAGGGTCTCACTCTGTAGTTTAGGCTGGTCCTGAACTAACTATGTAGTCCAGGCTGCCCTTGAACTCATAGCAATGCTCCTGCCTCAGCCTCCTCAGTACTGGGATCACAGGTGTGCATCACCAGACCTGGCTTATATGATGCTGGGGAATTGAACTCAGGACCAAGTGTTCTAACCGCTGTGTTCAGACTATGCCATTCCTCCAGCCCCTGGAAACATTTAACACATGTACACACACCTGTGAAATCATCAGACAATCAGACAAGATTATCCTTAAATGTTCCTTAAAAAAAAGAAAAAAGGATTAAACCCAGGGCCTTACACATGAGGATAGGTAAGCACACGACCATAAACAACAACCCCAGCCCTTTTAAATTTTATTTCATTTTGAGATAGGGTCTTGCTAAGTCACCCAAGAGGGCCTTGAACATGAGATCCTTTGTGCCTCAGCCTGCTGAGTAGCAAGGATGACAGGCCAGTGCCACCCTACCAGGACCCCCAAATTTCTTAACAGCCTTTAGAAAAAAATAACACATATGAATTGGCTGGTTGGAATCAGGGGTGGGTAGAACTGGGGAGGAGTAACGAAAGGAAAAAGATTGTTTTCTGTGTTTTTATGTTTATTTCATTCATTTTAAAATAAGCACACAGTTACTTTGTGATTTAAAAACATCAAGGAAAATCCCAAATCATAATAAATCTCTAAAAATGGCTCACTGATATTAAAGAAATACAATCATTCTCTGGATTTCAAAGATCGGCTTTTAGCTTGTCACTGATGCTCTCTCCTCGTGTTATTTTAATTCTGTGTGACCGTTGGAGAGATTATATCAGTATGAGGCAATCGAGAACCACGCCAAGATTGGGAATTGAGAACCAGCCTGGATTAGAGTGTGAGTGATTGGTGGGCCAGCCAATGAGGGAAGAGCACCCACCCGGATGTGGGAGGGCCAGCTGGAACTTGATCTGTATAAAAGGAAGGGAGAGGGAAGATTGTCACAGCTTCTTCCTCTGGGCAAGCTCTTGTCTTCACGATTGTCTACAGATGCCGACTTGGTACAGCTGTAAATCTTCATCATAGGTTCGCTCCAGTCTTGCCTGTCTGCCCGTCGCTGATTTTTAGTCACTGATCTTTGGTCTCCAGGCTTCGCCATTGTTCCTTGAACAACCGAGATCCGCAGCAGACTCTCACCAGCTGTCCTGCAGCCCTGGACGGGAGTTCCACTTTCTGGCTGAGCAGCCACTGGACACTCCAGCTCTCGCACGTGCAGGCCGCCACCTTGGACTATGTCTATCCTCGGATTTGTGAGCCTTCTGAATAGATTCTTTTTGTCATAATTTCTGTACATCCTTCCTTTTGAAAGAACCAAAACTAACACACTCTGGCAAAACAAAAGTAACTGAGCAAAAAGGAGAATACATGATTCAAATCCTCAGCTCAAATAAATCTGTAATCCACTTGCCACCTCACTGGTTACTATGCTACTCTTTTTAATTCAAAACTCTTTCCTCACCCATTTCCAAACTATTATCACTGTTACAAGAAGTAATACTTTCCAGATGCACTCTAACGATCAGATGTACAAACAGAAAACAAAAGGTATCCAACATCAATTCTTAAGTTAGCACAAAACAATTATTCTGGGATATCTGGGTCCTGGAATGTGAAAATTCCTAAGACCCAGCCAATAGGCCTAGGGAAGACTGATGGTGCTCAGACACCTGTGATTCCACTCTAGCCCCCTACACAGTAAGTACAGAAATAATGGGACACTCTGTTTCCCTACCCAGCACAAGCCACACTGCCATCATCTGCAAAGAGACAACTTATTTTGAGTTCTTGCTTTAAGAAAGAAAAACATAACTTCTTGGGTTTTTGATGACAAAAGTGGTACCTGATCATTATTAAAAATTTTAAAAGTACAAATAAATATAGTACAAGGGCAAAATTTAAATGAGCATAGCACCCAATGTAGCTACTATACAGTTTGTACCATATTAATCCAGAGTTATTATTTTTTGTGGCACTAGAAATGAACTCAAGATCTCACACATGCTAGGTATCTGCTGTACCATTGAGCTACATTCCCAAACCTGGGCTGACTGATTTGGTGTTACTGGGGATCGAGTCTGGTGCCTTCACATTGAGCTGCGTCCCCAGTGTTTTGTTTTATTTGCTTTTTTTTTTTTGATTTTGAGACAGAGTCTTGCTAAGTTGCTAAACTATTCTGATTGGGCTCAAACTTACAATTCTCCTGTCTCAGTCTCCCAGAGTGCTGGGATTATAGGCATATATCACTGGGCCTGCCAGATTTATTCTTATAACGTGTTTATAAAATGGAACCAATAAATAAATATGTGGTGTGAATGACGCTGCTGTAGAGTTGTGTAACTGTGCTATATATAGTATTTTATGACTTGCATTCTCTTCAAGTTTGGATTTGCTTCTATGAATTTATTTCTGTTATAGACACAAAATTAGACCAAGTGTTTTAAATCTTCCAATCAGTATTTAAACAAATCTACCTAACTCTTTATGAAATAGTTTCACAATAATTCTTATTATTTTCTAAATAAAAAAAACAAAAGTAACCACAGGTGTAAGTTTGGAGCAGAAGTCAGAAGTAAAATCTGCACAAGCCGGAGGAAGGCAGATGCACTTCGGTGCCCCCTTGAGGACGACTGGAAAAGCCTTAGAGGATGGTCACTTTTGTTTCTCTTCTGACGCCAAAGAGAGCACAGGGCACTGAAGGAGCTTTAGCACGGGGCCACCCAGCTTTTCATATACCTCCCCTTTCAGCCTGCAAGAAAGACAATTGCTGAAGCTTCTGTCTCCTGCACCAATTCTAGTGCATTCATCTAAAAGCAGCCCAATTAGTAGATGGACAGCTGGGAACGGACATGATTTCCTCATGTGCCTGAGGAGCATACACCGTGTTTCTCCGGGAAGGCTCTTCTCCCCAACTCCACCATGTGGTGTGGTGGGTCACAATCACAGCTCCTCCTTCCCTCGCCACGGCAATAGTTCAAGGATAGGCAGGAGGCCTGCAGGCATCAGGCCGTTCGTGGCCAGTGTCAGCAGGGCCATTCTTTCCTTGCTGGTTAGAAGCTGCTATCACATAGGCAATGAAAGCGGCACACAGAGCAGGGCCCTCGGCACGTGGTCCCGGGCTCTGTGGCTGCTGCTGAGCTACTTCGGTGTTTGTCTGGTAAATTCCCCTTCAAGCACAAAGAGTAGTGCCTGCCAGCTGTGCCCCAAAGGCCTAGCTCAAATCTGCCTTTCCTTCTACCAGAGCCCATGTACTTGCCTCAATTCAGAATGCAGGCAGTGCTCCTGTACTTCAGCACCTCTGGTCAAACCCACCACTGCGTACAGCTTCCACCCTAAAGTCTCTCACGTTTGCCTAGTTCTCTCCACCACCACAGCCCTTGGTTCATTCCACTCTGAACCAATTCAGCAGCTCTGGGCCTGGTTCCTTCCCCTCCAACCATTCTTTCTAGAGGTAGCCACGATGACTGGGGAGCAACCTTCCCGCTTCCTCCCCAGTCCTCAAGGCACAGCCTCCCGCAAGCTGCCAAGAATCTAGACTTTAGCCCCTCTCAAGTTAGTTGCTCTGTGAGTCACTCACACCCCCACATGCCTCACACCTCTTGGGCCTTTGGAGGGCTGTCCATCCC